>JAXIVJ010000467.1:0-232124 GCA_036785665.1 Chirona hameri
AAATGCAGACTAATCTTGATTGCTATCTTCGAGATGCTTAAAAAGAAGACTCGGCTTCACAATGAAAGCTTTTAAAAGCATTATCAAACAGTTGTATCAGTGCAATCTCAAAGACCCGACCTTTCTAGACTGAGACGTGTCGGGCAGTCATCGGAGGCTGCTGAGACGTGTCAGGCAGTCATCGGAGGCTGCTGAGACGTGTCGGGCAGTCATCGGAGGCTGCTGAGACGTGTCTGGCAGTCATCGGAGGCTGCTGATACGTGTCTGGCAGTCATCGGAGGCTGCTGAGACGTGTCGGGCAGGCATCGGAGGCTGCTGAGACGTGTCGGGCAGTCATCGGAGGATGCTGAGACGTGTCGGGCAGTCATCGGAGGCTGCTGAGACGTGTCGGGCAGGCATCGGAGGCTGCTGAGACGTGTCGGGCAGGCATCGGAGGCTGCCGAGACGTGTCGGGCAGTCATCGGAGGCTGCTGAGACGTGTCGGGCAGTCATCGGAGGCTGCTGAGACGTGTCGGGCAGTCATCGGAGGATGCTGAGACGTATCAGGCAGTCATCGGAGGCTGCTGAGACGTGTCGGGCAGTCATCGGAGGCTGCTGAGACGTGTCGGGCAGTCATCGGAGGCTGCTGAGACGTGTCGGGCAGTCATCGGAGGATGCTGAGACGTGTCGGGCAGTCATCGGAGGCTGCTGAGACGTATCGGGCAGTCATCGGAGGATGCTGAGACGTGTCGGGCAGTCATCGGAGGATGCTGAGACGTGTCGGGCAGTCATCGGAGACTGCCGAGACGTGTCGGGCAGTCATCGGAGGCTGCCGAGACGTGTCTGGCAGTCATCGGAGGCTGCTGAGACGTGTCGGGCAGTCATCGGAGGCTGCTGAGACGTGTCGGGCAGTCATCGGAGGATGCTGAGACGTGTCGGGCAGTCATCGGAGGCTGCTGAGACGTGTCGGGCAGTCATCGGAGGCAGCTGAGACGTGTCGGGCAGTCATCGGAGGCTGCTGAGACGTGTCGGGCAGTCATCGGAGGCTGCTGAGACGTGTCGGGCAGTCATCGGAGGCTGCTGAGACGTGTCGGGCAGTCATCGGAGGCTGTTGAGACGTGTCGGGCAGTCATCGGAGGCTGCCGAGACGTGTCGTGCAGTCATCGGAGGCTGCTGAGACGTGTCGGGCAGTCATCGAAGGCTGCTGAGCGGTGTCGGGCAGTCATCGGAGGCTGCTGAGACGTGTCTGGCAGTCATCGGAGGCTGCTGAGACGTGTCAGGCAGTCATCGGAGGCTGCTGAGACGTGTCTGGCAGTCATTGGAGGCTGCCGAGACGTGTCGGGCAGTCATCGGAGGCTGCTGAGACGTGTCTGGCAGTCATCGGAGGATGCTGAGACGTGTCGGGCAGTCATCGGAGGATGCTGAGACGTGTCAGGCAGTCATCGGAGGATGCTGAGACGTGTCGGGCAGTCATCGGAGGATGCTGAGACGTGTCGGGTAGTCATCGGAGGATGCTGAGACGTGTCGGGCAGTCATCGGAGGATGCTGAGACGTGTCGGGCAGTCATCGGAGGCTGCTGAGCGGTGTCGGGCAGTCATCGGAGGCTGCTGAGACGTGTCTGGCAGTCATCGGAGGCTGCTGAGACGTGTCGGGCAGTCATCGGAGGCTGCTGAGACGTGTCGGGCAGTCATCGGAGGATGCTGAGACGTGTCGGGCAGTCATCGGAGGATGCTGAGACGTGTCGGGCAGTCATTGGAGGCTGCTGAGCGGTATCGGGTAGTCATCAGAGGTTGCTGAGACGTGTCGGGCAGTCATCGGAGGCTGCCGAGACGTGTCGGGCAGTCATCGGAGGCTGCTGAGACGTGTCGGGCAGTCATCGGAGGCTGCTGAGACGTGTCGTGCAGTCATCCACGGAGGGTGTCTGGCACGGGACGGGGAGCATAAGACGTAGTCTGAGCCAAAAGCGCCCCACATGCCCCCAACATCCGTCCCTTGAGTCGCTCTTGGGAAACCAAAAATTCGAGAAAAAAGTATGAAACATGTGCAAGGCATTGCTAAAACAGGTCACCAAGTTTCAAGTTGATATCTTTTGCTATGTAGTTACACGTCGTGGTTACACAACTCCCCCTAATTTAATCCCTGGAGCCGCCCAAAACATTGGGTCATGCACTTGCGGCCCACCCCTGGAACCGCCTGTGCCACAAAATGTAACTGTGATCTATGCAGATGATATTACACGAGATAGTCCACCGCGAAATAACGTTTTGAGTTACTAAACACAATGTGTGTGTACAATTGCCCCCCAAAACCCGTTCCTGGAGTCGCCTGTGAGAAACTCATTTTTTGTGTATCACAAGGTGTGCAAAGAACGGCTAAGAAGGTTTACTGAGTTCAAAATTCTTATCCTTCAGATTTCGATGAAATACCAGTGACCCAAAATGCCTCCCAAAATACGTCCCTGAAGGTGCCCATGCGCAATTCCCAAATTTTGACAAATGTATGTTCAACATGTTTACAAAAAGCAGCAAGGAAAGCTGTGAAAGTTGTAGGCTCGTATCTACAACGGTTAGAGAATGGGAACTGATTCCCTTTGAAAGCCGAGCCACGCTGAAAACCAAAACATGCCCCCAAAAACTACGCCTGGCGCTGCCCCCTGGTGAGCTGACAATTAAAATTAAAAAGAATGTGCCCAATGAATATTTAGGAAAAGTTCACAAGTTTGATGGCCGTATCATTACTCGTTTGTAGACAGGAGCGGAAAAAGCATTAAGGGGTGTTGTTTTAGCCCCCCCCCCCCCGCCCCGACACTAATAGGGTTAACACGCGTATGGCTGGGGTTCGCGCCAACCATGAACGGCAGGGGGGGATTTTTTCGCCCCCACCCCCTAAGATCTAAAAAGACACATAACGTAGCGACAAACGTAAAACGGCGTTAGATAGCTCGAGACAGGCTCTATCGAAAGTATTTCGGTCTTTCTTTCAGGTCAAGTCAATATTTAGGTCACCACAGGTCACCAAAGGTCAAATTTCGGCTATATATGACACTCCTTGATAAAACGTATACATCTCGATAACTAAAAGTGCTAGCGACGCGCGGAAAAACGTTCGAAAGATAATTCAATTTGTGTCACTGTAGTACCACCAGAATTGACCTAAGGTCAATATTTAGGTCAGCAGCAGAAGCCCTTGAATCTGAAAAATTATAAAAATCGCCGAATACTTTTTAAGTAATAACTTTTCACAGAAGCCAGCCGGCCAAATGGATTTAACCATTGTGTTTGTCTCGTCAAGATGCATCGAATTATATTTTGGGTGACCTTATTAGGTCATACCCAAACATTGACCTGACTTGTGAAAACCCCATTGCTCTACCTTGATTTGGCAAAGAGTTATTGAAGAAAAACATACGTGACCTGGGGGTGACCTGAGTTGACCTTTTTGGAGGTAAAATGTCAGAAATGTGACACAGGGCTTTGCATTTGGCACAAGAGTGGTGGATCTGGTGAAAACTGGTCAAATTGAGTCATTCCCTATGGTTTTATACATGGTTTCATTTTTCCCCATTGACTTATAATTGGGAGGTCACGAAATTTACCTGACCTTAGGTCATTTATATATTTAAAAAAATCGAGATAAACGAATTGTAGGTAGTTATCACCTGATGACATCCTGTGAGTTTCAAACCGTTTGGTCAATCACTTTGGCTGTGACCACAAACTTGTTTTGAGGTAGGGTCACTTGGCTTGACCTGGTGGCCTGACCTGAAATGACCCGAAGTAAAAATGTTTACACCATGTGCGTAATTGATGTCCGAACAGCTGTGTCAAATTTGGTGGCGCTGCGCGCCGTCGTTTTTCCGCTATTCATGAAAAACCGGAGGAGGGGCGGCGGAAATCAACCCCGGCCGTGCTCATGCTAAACCGGCGTAACTCGGGCATTTAAATGCTACGCGCTGACTTCGTACTAAATAACTCCTATCAGCTCCTCTTTCTTTTGGATCCCTCCTAGTTCCTTCCGCGCCAACTCGCGCGCCCATGAAGCGCGGGCGTAAAGTTACGCGCCTCTGGATCCCCCCAGCCGTGTATTCACTAGAACACGCACTGTAGTTCGTTGAAGTTATAACTATACCTTTTCCTCAGACACTACGCCCAGCAGTGGATTCGAAACTATACCCCGGGTACCAGCAGTGGAGATGGGACTGTACTCCAGGCACCAGCAGTGGAGAAGGGACTGTACCCAGGTACCAGCAGTGGAGAAGGGACTGTACTCCAGGCACCAGCAGTGGAGAAGGGACTGTACCCCATGAGCCAACAGTGAAGACGGGGCCGTACCCCGGGTACCAGCAGAGGAGAAGGGACTGTACCCAGGTACCAGCAGCGGATAAGGTACTATATTCCAGGTACCAACAGTGAAGACAGGACTGTACCCCGGGTACCAGCAGTGGAGAAGGGGACTGTACTCAGGGTACCAGCAGTGGATAAGGTACTATATTCTAGGTACCAGCAGAGGAGACGGGACTGTACCCCGGGTACCAACAGAGGAGACGGGACTGTACCCCATGAGCCAACAGTGGATAAGGTACTATATTCCAGGTACCAGCAGAGGAGACGGGACTGTACCCCGGGTACCAGCAGAGGAGACGGGACTGTACCCCAGGTACCAGCAGTGGAGAAGGGAATGTACCCAGGTGCCAGCAGTGGATAAGGTACTATATTCCAGGTACCAACAGTGAAGACAGGACTGTACCCCGGGTACCAGCAGAGGAGACGGGACCGTACCCCGGATACCAGCAGAGGTGACGGGACTGTACCCCGGGTACAAACAGAGGAGACGGGACCGTATCCCATGAGCCAACAGTGGATAAGGTACTATATTCCAGGTACCAGCAGAGGAGACGGGACTGTACCCCATGAGCCAACAGTGGATAAGGTGCTATATTCCAGGTACCAGCAGTGGAGATGGGACTGTACCCAGGTACCAGCAGTGGATAAGGTACTATATTCCAGGTACCAACAGAGGAGACGGGACTGTACCCAGGTACCAGCAGTGGAGAAGGGACTGTATTCCAGGTACCAGCAGTGGAGAAGGGACTGTACTCAGGGCACCAGCAGTGGATAAGGTACTATATTCCAGGTACCAACAGAGGAGACGGGACCGTGCCCCGGGTACCAGCAGTGGATAAGAAACTATATTCCAGGTACCAACAGAGGAGACGGGACCGTGCCCCGGGTACCAGCAGTGGATAAGGTACTATATTCCAGGTACCAACAGAGGATACGGGACTGTACTCCATGAGCGACCTCCCATAGAATGGCACTGTATGTACCACCTCACAACGGCGGAGACTTCACTGCAATGCTGGTGTTACCTTCCACTTTCCAGTCCACGGTAGTCAATGACACTAGTAAACGTGTTACTCTTGACATGGGCTGATATGATCCAGGCGGAAACTTCACTGTAATGCTGGTGTTACCTTCCACTTTCCAGTCCACGGTAGTCAATGACACTAGTAAACGTGTTACTCTTGATATGGGCTGACATGATGCGCAATGCACATTGCACGTACTAGCTCGGCTGGACAAGGTATAGTTTCGTTATCAGGAGCGGGCCTTCATATAACATGTATTGCACGAAGTCGTACTGCGCAGTCAAAGATGAATGCAAACGTCGTCTACAAAGTTGTTGGTTTTTATCATAATATCGGCATCATGTGTGTTTTATACAATGCAAAACATCAATCCATACGTAGGTTTGTACAGCATGGTCAGAGGTCAGATCATGGTCATATATGGTCAGAGTCTGCGATCATGGCTGCTGGTTGCCAGTTACAGTAGCTCCGCCCAGGGTTACATGGCGGTTCCCCTAACGACCCTCTCAATTGGTCAGCTACTCCCTGGCCTCCCCCGTCTCAGGAGGGGGGCCGGCAGCCGGACAGTGGCTGACTCCCGAACTGCCACTGTAAATCCCTCCCCTCCCGAGGGTGCCGGCCAAGGGGACCGAGAGGCCACAGTCAATGTCTGGAGGACTGTGGTCGGCGTCGGGTCAGCGCAGGGCCGCTCCTCGAGAGATCCTGGCAGCGGTTCGATCCCAAAGATCCAGACAGCGCAAGGCGGTCTCTACATCAGCTAGAGGACCGGCAGCCACTGGGTGTCGGTCCAGCGCAGGGCCGCTCCTCGAGAGATCCTAGCAGCGGTTCGATCCCAAAGATCCAGACAGCGCAAGGCGGTCTCTACATTGGCTAGAAGACCGGCAGCCACAGCAGATGTTTAGAAGAGGTGAGTGTTAAATATGGTTACTGTGGACTATGGGTTTATGTACTGTCGTAATGATGAAGTGTACTGGGGTACTGTCGTAATGATGAAGTGTACTGGGGTGGTCTGTGTCTTTTTCATGCAACGCCAATTTTCATGCAACGCCAATAGGACTAGGTAGGGTGATAAGTTTGAAAGGTTGAACAGGCAGTGGGACGTTTCGATAGGACGTGGCAGAGGGACGTTTCGATAGACCGTGGCAGAGGGACGTTTCGATAGGACGTGGCAGAGGGACGCTTCGATAGGACGTGGCAGAGGGACGATTCGATAGGACGTGGTAGAGGAACACTTCGATAGGACGTGGTAGAGGGACGCTTCGATAGGACGTGGTAGAGGGACACTTCGATAGGACGTGGTAGAGGGACGTTTCGATAGACCGTGGCAGAGGGACACTTCGATAGGCCGTGGCATAGGGACGTTTTGATAGGCCGTGGCAGGGCTCGTTGACATCACAACCTAGATACTATAAATAAGAACGATTCTGCGAAGTCCATCCTGTTTTCGCTCAGTTCTCCACATCTTCTTTCTCATACTCCTCCTACATGTCCATCCCCCCAGTCTGGTCAATGGTCATATCGCTCGGTGGCCCGTTTAGTTCTTTGTCTCGAGCGCAGCCTGGTCTCAGTGCCGGCCGACGCAGTCACTAATCCCCTGACCCGAGGCACCAGACTCGTACCGGGTGCACCCGTGCCACGGGCGGCGCCGCCACCGCGGGCCGCCAGGGGCTCCGCCGCCGCCGCCGCCGCCGCCGCCGCCTGCGGCCGACCGTGCGCGCACGTCGCGCGGCAGCCATATTTGCTCGGCGATAGCGTCCGTGACGCTTTAGGGCCGCCGTAAAATTCAGCTGATTTGTGGCATATGCGGCGCGGGGCGGCGGCAGCCAATCAGCGTTCAGCACTGCGCCAAGACGACGTCACGTGGACGCCGCCCATTTTGCTGGCCAGCCAGCGAGCGGCGGACGACGCGCGCGACGGTCCAGATTAGTGCTAATTGATCGCTTGGCCGGTGATATCGCGGAGGGAGCTGTATCTCTGTGGCTGTAGCTGTATCTCTGGTAAGTGGCGTCTCTTGGACGCGAGATCCCCGACCCCGGTGAATGGTGATGCTCCCTGGAACCCGGCCGAACCCCGAATGGTCCAACGCAGTCGCGGCGCGGCGTTAATAAACATTTGCAGTCGGTATCTGGGCGTTATCCATATCTTACTCCGTTTATCGTATCGCACTTTTCCCCTGTATCTCGCGTCTATCTCCCTCGTTTTTATCAACTGTTCCAGTGCTTCGCTCCGACAAGATATTCTATATCTTGCCGAGATATTCACGCTAACTATCGGGCGCGGTGGCCTGCGGCGCGACCCTATCTAGTTGGACATGATTGCACGGGCATCTCTGAGTTCGGCGAGAGATACCATGGCCGTTATGTGACGGACGCGACAGTCGAGCCGACAGTCGAGACAGTTCGAGCCAGCGACTGTGATGCGCACCTCGACAGATTTCTTTCACACCTTGGTGTGATTCGAGGCAGGACCTTTGCGATGGCGTCGTCCAGTTGGCTGTTCTAAGAGTAGGGATGAGGAGTCGATTCTCAGCCCGTCAAGCCGGCACTCTTGGTCGGAGTCGGGGTTTGCGA
Organism: Chirona hameri; assembly: GCA_036785665.1. Lineage (NCBI taxonomy): Eukaryota > Metazoa > Arthropoda > Thecostraca > Balanomorpha > Balanidae > Chirona > Chirona hameri. Next base: position 7,918 of record JAXIVJ010000467.1, read on the forward strand.
CTCGGCTTTTTCGGCTTTTGCGACTTACAATGAAGATAATGTAATGCAAATTGTGGCGGCAAGCTCAGTCTATAATGGTGTTGTCCCTTTCATTGGGAGTTTTTTTTACTACATCAATCCCACGTCACTTCCTTATGACCACAATTCAAGACTTGTATTGGAGAAACTACTGAAAATAGAATAGCTACCTCTGCAAGATGTGTCTCTTCAATGAGGTTGCTGAGAAGTGAACACAAATAGCAAAACAAGCGACTTAAATAAGTAATTATGCTATGTTCCACTATGAGTCTTTATGCAGCATTAAACTTATCCAGCTGTAAACGCGCCAGCATTTATCTTAAAGGGAAACATTCATATTTTGATCTACATCTCTGCATTATCTTATGCATCGTGTATGGTATAAAATTGATCGAGTCTCAATTTAAAAATGAAATCACAACTTTTTCTATCTCCATTTTTGTTTGGGGGGGGGGAATTTAACAAACAAGTATATATACTTCTTTCGGAGTTCATGATCGGTGTTTTCCCTTCACTATTTGGAAGCGCGACATATCTGGCGCTTTTCTTTCTTTTCATAACGACTCTGCTTGGTCCCTGAATCAAATCACCGACACTAAATAGGTCGCCGTTGCGTGCCTAAGTGAACTTCCGATTTCATTGCCAGTTTTTTAATTGTTTGTTGATTTTTTTTTATAAATGATTATTTTCCATGCTAAGCTAAAACATAGTGTTGTATACAGCCAGAGACAAAACTATACAAAACACCTAATGTTAAAAACAATATTTTTTTCTTCTTCACAAATTGAGGGTCGCAACCACTAACTAGGCCGTCGTAGCGTGCCCAAGTTAACTGCTAATTTGGTTACCTTCTTATTCAATGTTTGTTGATTGTTAAGGATATTAAGGCGCATAATCACAATAGACAGAGTGATTGAGACATATTTTCCATCCAATTTTGTCAAAAGGCGATAAGAGACAAGCCCGGAATTAGAAATTCGTCACCAAGTACTTGCAAGTACTGGTCGTTATAAGCTTTCATCGCTTATCAAGTTTGACTAGAAATATCTCTCGGTAGGAATTGTTATATGCAGACTGTGACAAATTTACAATATATTTTGTCTCGTCTATCTATTTCAAGTAATAACTCCATTTTTTTGAAAAATGTGAATATTTCCCTTTAATGCGATACTGTCTACTGTATTCATAGGAATTCTGCTACCGGGTACATTCAACTTTTTAGAGCATTATCATATCTACCAGGTCAAATGTTTCAACTTTAAAGCGGTAGGTATAACATACCACATACATCAAGACTGCAAATATCTTTATGTGAAGTTCAAAGCATTTGATAATTATGAATTTAAGCTTATTTCCGAAACATGTTTATTCTTTATTTTATTTTGTAACGCATTCACCATCAAAGTTTCGTCCAGGAATAGGAGAATCGAGTGTTTAAATTTATCTGATGCTCAAGTGATATTTCAATGCTGCCTTGCTATACCAACCGACCTCCGGACCAGCCATTATTGAGAAAAATAGCACATAGTTTGGCTGTTTTACGTGACCTGCCATTTTCGACTGGGTCATATGAATTAAGTGGCGTGACTGGGATTCGAACACACGTCTTCGAATGTGTCCTTCAGTGGCGTCGCCACGGTTTCAAAACTTGAACGGACACACCATGGCATCGAACCTTTCGACGGGGGGAGGGGGCTAGGACGTGATCTTTTGCAGGGGTGTCAATACGGTGTTTAAAGGAAACCAGTCACTTTCATAATGGGATTTTTGGCGCTGAGATAGCAGTTTTGAAGGCCATGTCGATAAATCACTTACTCTGGTTGTAAGGACTCTCCTGCTGAATATATTAGATGTTTTGTCCTGTCATTCAGCGTTGTGTCAAAAAAAACGTAGCGCTTTGTCGAGAAGCTTCATATGTGAGCATGTGATAAAAACAGCGTTACTGGACCAGCGAGCGAACCCTTCGCCACTGACAATATTATCCTAGTTGTGTAAGCAATGATGAGATAATCATTACATTTGTACTTACTAATTTTATAAATAATTATTTTAACCAAGTTCCTAGCTTTTTACAGCTCACTTCTATTCTCCTTTCGAAGCACACAATGTAGTGGACCAAGCACCATATCCTCCTGCGATCTAAGCGCTAACTGGACTCTCACCCTGTTCCGAGGGATATAGGGGCCGGGACGAATTTTTCAGAGGCCCGCCGAGGGATTTGAACCCCGGTCCCCGGCACAGAAAGCAAATGTCTTTCTGTGCTGTGCCAGATTGCTCCCCCGAAGCACACAATATCATAACAACATGCGCCATTTTCGAATTTTGCGCCACTTTCGCAATCTGTACTGAATCTATATGGTTTTAACTTTCGACTTTACCTGTCAGTGGGCGCAGAACCCGTTGGTGATTATAAAAAGGGAAAAAATGCGTGTTTATGTTATCAAAATATACCTATTGCTTTCGAAAAAACTTCTTTTTTTGGTATACCTGGATAATTTAGCCAAATATTTGTTTAGAAAAAATAGCCGAAAAGCGGGGCGGCCATGACCTCCCGGTCTCCTTGTTCCTACGCTTGTGACATTTTCAGTCAGGTCAACATTGAGGTCATCAAAGGTCGAATTTTCCAAGTTTAGGACTTCGCTCCAGAAACACCTTAAGATCTCGGGAACTATGATAGCTTAGAACAAACGGAGAAACGCAATCGAAAGCTCTTGAAAAATGATATCGCTTAGGTGTCCTCAAATTTTATATAAGGTCAATAGTTTAGGTTCCAGAGGTCATGTTGCCATTTTCTTTCCAAAAGTTGTTCGTGCATACCTTTTTACCTAACAAAGCTAGGACAATAATTGTAACGCCATCGTGTTTGCCTCGTCAAGACGACCCGAACCATGCTCATGGTGACCGGATCGGGTCAAGTTCAAAATATGACCTCAGGTCAAGGTCATTTGGTGACCCAGGTTGGTCATGTTGCATATGGGGTGACGCATCTCGACGAGATTATACACACTGGTATCAGTCACACGTCTCTAGCTAGCACGTTTCTAGCTCTCGTATTTGTTGCTTGCATTTCCTAAAATTTCAGGAGGCACATCCAAACGCCCCCCTCCCCAGCACGGCGTGGGTTATGCCTAATACACTGTGCTTGGATCCATATAAATACAACACACGTGCATCAGCGTTATCCGCGCCAGGAGGAAGACAAATACAGTTCAGCAAAATTACGGTCTGACCATTTATGTTACTGAACTAGTGACTAACACGAGAGTATTTTGTTTTGCTCCCTCGCGTATTTCGTAATATCTCGTAAACTACCGCCAATATCGTCCCCAAACTTTAAGGTAATAGTTCACCTTGAACATTGGGTTTTCAACTGAGATAGCAGTTTTGTAGCTCGTGTTGGGAAACCCCTATCTGCAAGTTTTCTTGACTGAAAAGACTATCCAGCCGTATATATTTGATATTTTGGCGAAGGAATGCGGTACTTACGAAAGAATGCGGTGCTTACGATAGCCTGGGCAGAGGCTATACAATCAGCCAATCAGCTTGCATACTGTGCTAGCAAGCGAACCGCCGGCCGCCGGTTGGCACTTCTCTAATGCGAGTCTATCCTTATGCGACTACTTTCGAATCTGAATAGCTGAGCCATTTTTTAATTAGCGTGATGTGAGGACCCTGACTCAGAGAGCATGTATATATTTGTTTTTATAAAATTAATAATTTACGACTTTCTGTCCTGAATCGGCGCGATTTATGGCCATTTTTGATAATATAAAAATACATTATATTACAAAATATAATCAAATCGTGTTTCGAAAAAAAAACAATGTGAACTATTTCCTTTAAGTACCCGCGTTCACATTAAGCACCGCTCACTAAAAGCGGCTAAACTTTTTAGCAATGACAAGGGCATAATGTCAATGCCTCTTGCCATTTTCGCAAAAACTCCTATTCCGAACTTCAGACGAAAAGCGTTAACATTTCATTCCAAATGGCCATTTGTGTGTTCAAGTGGGGAGGGGACAATACGATGTTTTTATCTGTTGAGCAATAAGTTTCATGAATAGAATAGAGGTAATTCGTCACGATTTGTCACAAATAGTCCATCTGAAGATAATTCGAATATAAACATTTCAGATATCGATATCTCTAATTCTGCACCTTCAAATGGTTCCGCAAACTTGCACGGACAGTCCGCACAAGTTTGGGGAGGTTCGCCAACTTGTACGGACACTGTCCGTACTGTCCGTAGTGGTGGCGACGTCCATGGTGTCCTTCACCTTGCAAGTTTGCCTTGCAGAGCTTTGCGCCAAAGTTTATGACTGGCCTTGCACGCTCGATCTCGGAAATCGCAGGCCTCAGGACTGAGGCAGACCCCTGATCTCGGAAATGGCAGGCCTCAGCCCTGAGGCAGACCCCCGATCTCGGAAATGGCAGGCCTGAGGAAGACCCCTGATCTGGGAAATGGCAGGCATCAGGCCTGAAGCAGACCCCTGATCTCGGAAATGGCAGGCCTCAGGACTGAGGCAGACTCCTGATCTCGGAAATGGCAGGCCTCAGGCAGACCCCTGATCTCGGAAATCGCAGGCCTCAGGACTGAGGCAGACCCCTGATCTCGGAAATACCTGGCCTCAGCCCTGAGGCAGACCCTGATCTCGGATATGGCTGGCCTCAGGCAGACCCCTGATCTCGGAAATGGCAGGCAGGCCTCGCAGGTGATGAGCCAAGTAACCGATAAAGCAATATTACATGACTTATTTTCTCGGCGAAAAACTTTCAGACTGAGACACTTTTCCTATTGGCGTTGCATGGAAAGAACAGCAAAGTTACCGAAGCCATCATTGGTGATCAATACCTAGCTAATATTGGAATTCCGATTTCATTTTAGTACCTTCGGTAACTTTGCTTTTTAGGAACAATGGGTAGCTTTCTTGTATGTTGTGCTCTCGTGGGTGTGTTTCGTTTTGTCTGGGTGTTTGTCTATGTGTGGCATTGTTTGGGATGTCTTATGTATGCTGAATACTGGGAATAGAGGTGCAACCTTTCAGTCCAGGCGACGTGATCAAAGTAATAAATCGGGACAGGGAATTGGCTAATTCTGAAACGAAATGTATTAGTGTATTGTATTGACGTATCTTGAATTCCGCTTACTGAGATAATCTTGAAACATCTTATGAAATCGGACATCGTACAGTTCAATCTTAACCCTAGTATTGAGCACGTACATTATTGATAATTGTTTATGTTTAAGTGCTTATTTTGCTAAAATTCTGCATCATCTTTATAGATTAAGCCTTAAGTAGCCATGATGGCTACACCATAAGTTAAATGTTTACACTTATATTGTCCCTGGGCATACGAGAGCGTAGTTCATCTGGCATCGGTTCGCATTGGCTTGGAACGTTGCACCTCTAATTGGGAAACTAGTGCATGTACTGTACTCTGCTCGCCACTCACTCCTACGTTGCTATTAATTCGTCTGTCCTGGGTGCTCAATCGTCTGCATGTATGTATTGTATCAGGGACCCACCAAAAATGTCACAAACTGTTCAGAAATGTAACGACGAAAATTATCGTCGTTTTGAGCAGTAACCGGCGGTCGGTGAGTGCGAAAGCATCACCTGTCCGACGCAAGAATGGCACCGGCCGACCAAAAAGTGGCACCGGTCGATCAAAAAGTGTACACAGAGCTTCTGCAATTGATAGAAGAGCATGATCCGTCGGCATACGTCCCAAGGAAGGTCCTGGGCTCGGCTCGGGTCAACAGAGCCCAGACGACACCATATTGGGGGTAAGTAAGGGCGAAATTCACATAGACATGGGGATGAGAGCATTCGTTCTCTGACAAAATTACTCGTTATAAACAATTGTTGTGAACGCAAGCTAAGCAACCCAACAGATCGCAGATTTATTTGGTCTTGGATTTTGTATTTTAGTTTGCATAGTCATTTGCATCAGTGAAAAAAGGAGAAAAAGACAATAAGAAAAGAGAAGAAGAGAAAAAGAGACAAATAAACAAAGGGATAAGGAGAAAAAGAAGGAGAAAAATGCACCATCGAACACTTGTGATTATTGTTTTGCTACTGCCGATGATTTTCCTGCTGCCCAAGCCCTTAAAGGGAAATAATGACCGTTTCATACATGAATTGAGTTATCACTTGAAATCGAAAGAGGTATCAATTTAAGTCTATGGAAATTCCTTAATTTTGAGCATACAAATACCTCTTACCAGCCGTTATTTCCATTTAAATATTGAAACCGCTTCAGGCTTTTAAGCTGCAGTACTCAGCAAGTACCTGGTAACATACTGTTTTGTTCCCACAAACATACTGTTTTGTTCCCACAAAAATTGCAGATAAATTGTTTTCAAACCAGGATTGATTTGCAGCACATAGGAATACAGTATATTGCAAATGCTTTCTATATTGTAAATATGACAATAAAGACAATTGTAAAATTGACAATTGTAAAAATGCCCAACAAAAACATGTCTTTTATTAAAACGAATCAAAAATGGCCTTTTAGTTTGCTCTAAGTATCCTCGGTATTTAGTGCATGCTATTTTTACCGTCATTACTGACCAATCAGCGCCTAAAGTGAAGGGAACAAAAGGGCCAGATTTTTTGCGCGAACACTATTTTCAGGTGCTTGCTGCACCAGTAGGTACTTGCTTTTCAAATTCCCAAAAACTATATTGTTGAAATATAGAGAGCTGTTATTATTTCATCAATTCCACATCATTGGCAGTAACATCCACATCAGTGGCATAAGATACTGCATAAACATAAATAAAAGGGTCATTATCTCCCTTTAAGGCCTTATTTCAGGGTTTGTGTTGTGTACATTTTCCACCACCTCGAACATTCGGGTGGTTTTCTTTGTCACTGGCATGCGTGTTTTTGTGGCATGTGCTGTCTTGCTGGAAATGAGATACTAAAAAGATGGAGAATAAATATAGCCTGTGCTCATGTTATGCTTAAATTAAAAATAATGAAAAAATTGCAATTCAACACTAATCTATATTTCGCCTTGTGGCTTCTTCAACAATAATTTTTTTTCTCAAATTTATTTGAAAAATGCTACTTTTTTTCTTCAAATGTAAAATACTGTGTCTGAAATACTGAAAAATACTGTTTGTTGTATTAGCCCTGAAGAAGCCGCAAGGCGGAATATAGGTTAGTGTTGAATTTCATATTTTTATCATTATTTTGTATTTAAGCATAACATGAGCACAGGCTTTTTTATGCTTGATCTTTGTATGATCTGCATAGTGCTCATTCCCAAGCCATCCGTTATATATCAAATGAGATACTGTCTGGATGCTTGCTTGCATGGTGTCTTTCTGGGAACTATGCTGTCTTTCGGGCAATTATATATGTCTTAGGGATCTGTCTTCTTCACTTTCAACAACAAATGGTGTCGCGAACTTGTACTTCTAGAATTTCCCCTTTCTGGATGTCAGAGACAATCGCAAATTACGGCGTCACATTGTATTCCTACATTCGTGTCGCTCAGACCTGAAGCCAGTCGCGGGCCGCTGAAAGCCGCGCCGACGAGGCTGCCCCCGGCTATGGCCCAGACGCTCCCCTGGTCGCCTGTGGCGGAGGGCCCATTCTGGCCCCCACCGGCGACCCTATACGGGGACCCGCTGCAAAGGGACCCGCTGTCGCTCACCGACTTCAATCTGCCAGTACTGACGCCTGACTTCCTCGACGAGTAAGTTCAGGGTTCGAGTATAGAGTACAGTACAGAGTATAGCCGCCCTGCACTGCATGGCTGATTACACGGCGGAACTCATGCTACGAGAAGCATAGTGAAGTAGTGTAGTGTGTGCATGCATATTTGGAACCTCACAGTCCGAGATGCCGCCTCCTACTAAAAGTTGGTTGAGGGGCATCAGGATTCCAATGACGATTCTTTCCGTGCAACGCCCTAGGTCTAATGTTAAAGCGAAAAGGTTAGGGAGCTCGTCCCCGGTCTCCCACTTCCGATTCTTATGCTCACAGTTCCGGCAGGAACTAAAAAAACAAATCATCGGCTTTGAACCCACAAAGCATCCCTATGGGTGCGGCATATCCCCCTGCCGTTCCATCGGTTATTCTGTCGGCTCTGAGTTCCGTACACGTGTATTCAATTCCTGCACATTATGAAGTCGTTAGCGACTCGGCGGTGATTTTTAAAAACAGCGTCGGACACTAATTCGTCTGAGGGGCGTTCTTGCCCCACTGCATGCCGACTGGTGAACATTAGACCGTCTGCGTGGGAGAAAGTGGGGGAGGGTTGGGGTAGGGGATCAGGGAGGAGGGGGACGCTGGCGCCATCTCTTGAGCACAACTGCAACTTTGCAGAGCTGCAGACATGTCCTGAGTTGAGGCGTTTTTCGGGACCATAGGCCTCACACTGCAAAGTGTACAGAATTTCGTGTGATTTAGCTACGGCTCTGCACAAAATAGAGCCATTCCAGGCGGTACAAAATAACATTTAATTGCACATAAATGCATTTACCCATCCTTCTTAAAGGAAAATGATGACCCTTTCCCACAAAAATGGAGTTAGCACTTGAAATCGGCAGACGAGGCCAAAATATGATGTAGATTCATCGCATTTTGCATATAAAAATTCCTTCCGAGAGATATTAGCAGTTTCCTACCGATAAGCGTTCCACACCTTTAACGACCAGTACTTGCAAGTTACTTTTCGGTTTTCATCAAACTCCGGTCTTTTCCCTTATTGCTTTTTTACGCAATGGTGTGGACAATATATTTTGCGTTCTGCTTGTGATTATATGCCCACCCATCCTTTACAATTAACAAACTATACACAAACTGGCAATTCAATCGTAAGCTCATCGATGCATGACGGCGACCTATTTAGTGTCGGCGATTTGTTTCGAAGTGCCCATTCAACAACGTTGAACAGATTGATACAAAAGCGCCAGATGTGTCGCTTTCCAATAGTGGAGGAAAAATACCGATCATTAATCCTCCCAAACTTCCAACTTTGAATAAGGGAATAATTGTATATAATTCTTAAATTTAGATCACATCATTTTGATACCATAACTGTAGCCAAATAAATTATTGCTAACAAAATCAAAAGGTCATTATTTCCCTTCAAAGGGAAATATTGACCTTTTGATCTATTTGTCTGCATTATCTTATGCAACATGCATGATATTAAATTGATCTAGTATCAATTTAAAAATGAAATCACAACTTTTCTATTGCGAAAATGGTTGTTTTGGGAAATTTAAAAAAACAAGTACATATACTTCTTTCGGAGTTCACTATCAGTGTTTTCCCTTCACTTGGGAGCGCGACATGTCACGACACGCTTTTATTTCAATCTGTTCAACGTTGGACAATGTCCCTGAAACAAATCGCCGACACTAAATAGGTCACCGTTGGGTGCATAAATCAACCTCCGATTTTATTGCCACTTTTCGATTGTTTATCGATTGTTTTGAGAAAAGTGGTTATTTTATTGATAAGCTAAAGCATTGCGATATATACAACCAGAGACAAAACTATACAAAACTCCTAATGTTGAAAATAAATGAAACATTATGACGATTGTTAAAAAACGAGGGTCGCAGTCACTAGCTAGGCCATCGTTGGGTGCATAAGTTAACTGCTAATTTTGACACCTTTTTATTCAATGTGTGTTGATTGTTAAGGATAGTAGGGCACATACTCATAAAAGGCAGAGTGCAGGACATATTTTCCATACCATTTCGTCAAAAATCAATACCGGATTTTCGTAGGAACCGAAATTCGTTACCAAGTACTTGAGAGTACCGGTCGTTAAAAGTGTGGAACGCTTATCAACTTTAACTTGAAATATCTTTCGGTAGGAATGTTTTTATGCAAAATGTGATCAATTGACAATATATTTTGGTCTCGTCTGTCGATTTCAAGTAATACCTCCATTTTGTGGGAAAATGTTAATATTTGCCTTTAAGCATTGCCGTATTGTATAATATGCTTAAACCAGCATTGACTGGGGTCTCAGCAGAACGCCATTGACTGGGGGGGGGGGGGGGCGTTAAACGCCGCCCCTAGTTATCTTCCGAACGAATGATCGCAGCGAGACGCGCAATGCGGCAATCGAAAGCTCTCAATGAGAAGAATCTAAAGCATGCTAAAAAAATGTAAAAGTGAGGTCAAATGTCAGGTCACAGTCAGGTCAAAGGTCAAAATCGGCGTATTTGAGTTATTGGGCCATACTTTCCATCCAAAGCCTTCGATTGCGACCAGTTTCACCCAAAGTGCTGCTAAAGGTATGATACATATCCTGCATGAGCTAAAGTGAGATTATTTGCCAAGGTCAAGGTCAGGTCACAAAAGGTAACTATGCTAAAAATATCTACGAAAGTCATGCAACACATGTTTTATGAGTTATTTTCCACGTATAATTCGATAGTGATAGTCATTTTACCACCTGACTTCATTTACGTGAAGAAAATGTCAATTTCAGGTCAAGCTCAGGTCACCGAAGGTCAAAATTTTACATTGTTAAAACTTAAACAAAAAAGGCATGTTGCTAGACCAGTTTTGTCTCAGAGATACAGTGGTGGCATTTATTTGTCTGTATCCAGTCAATAAAGGTAAAAAAAAAAACAATTTAAAAATAGGACGTCATGAGTTACCCATACTTTAGATGTCATAAGTCAGTCCAAAATGGAGATATCAGTTTAAAATGTGGTATGGTAGTTGCCTATGTATGGTTCTCTGACACATGTTCCGGTTTTTTGAATATGTTAGAAAATTTGGATTTTGTGATTTCCCCCAAAAAAGTGTTGAGTTTTTGGGGTCAAAAACTATTTGTTTACAAATCCGAGATAGCCAGATGGTAGCCGTTGCAATTTACTTTTTTGGCGTTTTTAGATTGCATTTCTCTTCAAATGTGGCATTTGTACGGCCTGGCAAAGTTTAGCTGATTTTGGTGTACAACTCGTGTGTAGTGACGTCAATAAATTCGCTATAACTCGATACAAAAATCGACGAAATTTCTTCATGTTTGCACACAAGACGTAAAAATGATGTATAAGAAGGTACGCGAAGTTTCACGTTGATAGCGCTACTAGTTTTTTTTAGCTATTGCGAAAATTCATCAGGGGGGGGGGGCGTTAAACTCCCCCCCCCCCCCTCCGCAGTCAATGGCGGGTTAAGGTCATCTATGGTTAAATATCGATTGATTTACTAGGAATTCTGCCAATTGTGAGTGTGGATACCTGTTTATGGACACCAGTACCACTATGCACCTAATTAGTGTTCCAATTCTGGTCATAGCCAAGCATGTACATTGTACACTGTACAGGGTGATTGCTAATGGATGACCCAAAAATAAACAAGTCACGTGCAAAAGTAAAATAATATTTTTTTTCATAAGCGCGTGCCGAAATCCCTTGTAGACATTTGTAATTTTGACATTTTGTCTAATTACCATTTTGAACACGCAGGCGAACTTTTCTGGTCACAACGACCAATGCTCTCCCAGGAGGCCTGATGGGCGTTTTCAGCCCAACAGCACGTTTACCAACAACAGGCCAGTTGGATTGTGCGTAAGCATGAGGAAGTGAAGTCGATGGGTTCGGGTTGGAAGGCGTGTTTGCGCCAGTTTCATCCACACTCCTCTCACTATCACGTGGGAGAGGCGTGTCATAAGCTTGGCATAGGATAAGCGGCAGTTTTTTTAATAATCCTCAGAAGGAAACTCGCAGGCCTCTTCCCTTTGTGTTTTCTAGACTGTCGGTCGGCACAGGAGACGGAACCAAAGCTTCCATTTTAGGAGCTTTCTGAGGATTCGCCAAACTGTTGCGTATCTCATATCAAGCTCTCGGAAAGTTTCTCTCACGTGACAGTTTGGTTGCTGCTTACAAAATGTATTAACCTTCTCGACTTTATCCGCATTCACATTGGTTGTTCCGATGGATGCCAGAGGCCTTACACCGTGGCTGTCTGCTTGACACGTTGAAGCAGTCTGTCAATCAAAAGTGTTCCGTTTTGGTACCTTCCACGGAGAGTGTGAAGTGAATGAAACGTGCCTTCCAAACCCCACCCGCCGACTTCACTTCCTCATGTTTTCGCACAATCGAACTGGCCTGCTCTTGGTAAACGTGCTGTTGGGTTGTAACTGGCCTGCTCTTGGTAAACGTGCTGTTGGGTTGTAACTGGCCTGCTCTTGGTAAACGTGCTGTTGGGTTGTAACTGGCCTGCTCTTGGTAAACGTGCTGTTGGGTTGTAACTTGCCTGCTCTTGGTAAACGTGCTGTTGGGTTGTAACTGGCCTGCTCTTGGTAAACGTGCTGTTGGGTTGTAACTAGCCTGCTCTTGGTAAACGTGCTGTTCGGTTGTAACTGGCCTGCTCTTGGTAAACGTGCTGTTGGGTTGTAACTGGCCTGCTCTTGGTAAACGTGCTGTTGGGTTGTAACTGGCCTGGGTTGTAACTGGCCTGCTCTTGGTAAACGTGCTGTTGGGTTGTATCTGGCCTGCTCTTGGTAAACGTGCTGTTGGGTTGTAACTGGCCTGCTCTTGGTAAACGTGCTGTTGGGTTGTAACTGGCCTGCTCTTGGTAAACGTGCTGTTGGACTGTAACTGGCCTGCTCTTGGTAAACGTGTTGTTGGGTTGTAACTGGCCTGCTCTTGGTAAACGTGTTGTTGGGTTGTAACTGGCCTGCTCTTGGTAAACGTGCTGTTGGGTTGTAACTGGCCTGCTCTTGGTAAACGTGCTGTTGGGTTGTAACTGGCCTGCTCTTGGTAAACGTGCTGTTGGGTTGTAACTGGCCTGCTCTTGGTAAACGTGCTGTTGGGTTGTAAGTGCCCAACAAGGATCCTGGGAGATAATTAATTCTCAGCTCATTGTGACCAGAAAAGCTCACCTACGAGTTTAAAATGGTAATTAGACAAAATGTTCAAATGTCTATAGTTGGTTCCCGCACCCGCTATGTAATCTAATGTAAAATTTTACATAGCGTTCCCGCTATGTAAAATTGTATTTTACTTTTGCACGTGACTTGTTTATTTTTGGGTCATTCATTCGCGATCGCCCTGTATCTCTTTCACCGTGGTTAGACTCATCCAACTTTAGGATTATGGTGTGATGCACACTGCACACAAACGGCGAGAGTCACCAAGCAGCTGGAGATACTGGAACTGTTATGTCAAGCTGTCTGGGTCGTTCGACGTAAATGCAATCAGTCGATACATGATTATGTCGCACTTCCATATTACTGAAGCTTCAGGGTGATCGCAATTCGCATGTCATTATCATGTATTGAAGGATGCTAAATATCCGCAATTCACAGTTCACTGACTCCATCAGTGAGCAATCCATGAATCAAATAGTGAAAATGTACTCCAAATCGGTGTGTATCTCCGCGATCATGCCGCACTTATCGCTAGGAAATACTATTTGTATTCTGTAGGGACATTATCTTGGGTAATGAAGGACTTCACACTTGCGATTTTGAAGCCAATTTGGCGCATCTGCTTTTCAGTAGCAAATTCATAGTTTCCTCATAAATGATCAATTCGATGTGTTAAACACGTTTCTATCGATTCTCGTAATCGACGGTGGAAACGTAACATAGGAAACCATGAATTAAAATCGATGACCGGTAAAATAGCCGTTTTTCGTGTGAGATCAACGCTGTTTGGGTTGAAGGCCACCACAGTCAGCCACAGGTGGGCAGGGGATCAGCCACAGTCAGCCACAGGTGGGCAGGGGATCAGCCACAGTCAGCCACAGGTGGGCAGGGGATCAGCCACAGTCAGCCACAGGTGGGCAGGGGATCAGCCACAGTCAGCCACAGGTGGGCAGGGGATCAGCCACAGTCAGCAGGCAGGGATCCCACCCTCCCTGCCGTTCTAAGCTTACCTCCGCCCCAGTGTTCGTCACGGGCTCACCAACCCCCAGCCCAGCCTGGCCCGGCCCAGGCCCATGAACGCCAAGCCCAGGCCCGGACCAGGCCCGGTCAAATTCATAATATTGAGGCCCAGGCCCGGTCCGGCCCGCTCAGATTAAGCATTTACTTATTTTCACAAAATTTGTAATCATTATCCTAGCATATTTACTTGTATACTATAAATGTGAAACAATGAACCAACTATGCTAACCAAAAACAAAACAAAAAGCCACAGCCACAACAACAGTGTGTTGCTGTGTAAGTAAACTGCTGGTTAAAATATTTTTGAGCTCTGACCTGAGCTTGTGCGACGCGCGCATTACTTCAAAATTGTCAGGCCCAGGCCCATCCAGAGCCCAGCGATTTCCTTAAAGTTGAGGCCCGGCTCAGGCCCAGCCCAGGCCCAGCCCAGGCCCAGCCCAGGCCCAGCCCATGGCCCATAGGGCCAGCCCGACCCATGGCGAATTCTGCTCCACCCGCCCCGCCGCGCCCCGCCGCCGAGCCGGTGGGCGGCGGCACAGGGGGGGGGGGGGGGGGGGGTCAGTGTCCGTTATTCGTAATTATAGTCCGAGGCAGGCAGGTGGGGGACCCTGGAGCTATCTCTGTGACACTTTTCAAAGTGACACTTTTGAGCGGGTTGAAGCGCAGTATCAGTAAGCGCCGTGTGTACGCCGTGTGTACGCCGTGTGTACACCGTGTGTACGCCGTGTGTACGCCGTGTGTACGCCGTTTGTACGCCGTGTGTACGCCGTGTGTACGCCGTGTGTACGCCGTTTGTACGCCGTTTGTACGCCGTTTGTACGCCGTGTGTACGCCGTGTGTACGCCGTGTGTACGCCGTTTGTACGCCGTGTGTACGCCGTGTGTACGCCGTGTGTACGCCGTTTGTACGCCGTTTGTACTCGAGCCTTAGGTAGCCAAGGCCTTAGCCTTAGCACCTAAGGCCGTAGGATGCCTTAGGTACTCGATAGGACGGCTGGCAGTGGAGACTCTAACTCGCTCTTTTTAGTGTTACTACTGTTTGGTATGGACTGAAATGACCTGCAGTTGCAGCAGCGGCCTCTTGGGTCATTGGAGGACCGTGCTAGCCATTGTGTCAAGTAACGCTTTCGCTGGTGAAGTTCTGGGAATTGAATAATAATTAACTTCAGCTCATGACAAATATTATAGGTTGAATTCCTAAGATAAGTTTATTTTGGCGTTATTCTTCATATGCATAAGGGAAGCAAAATCCCAAGTGACTGGATGACTTATTGTTAGCTCACTTTTTCACTAGTTATATATTGTTTTTGCCACTATTAAAACAAGATCAGTGAGATGAGGACGGTGCGTGGATGGATAGTTGTTTTATTACGATATTTATGTTTATAGCAGATCGCATCAAATAAACTAATAAATTGCGTCTAATAACTGTAACAATAAATACAGACATGCAATTGTCTTCCACCGCCTCTACTCATTTATCACCCCGGACTCTGAAAAGAAACGGGTATCCTGCCGATGTTCTCGAACAAAGTCTATGTCTATTGTCTATGTCCAAGGAGTTTTACGGAAAACCATGATGAGTTTTGGCAATGTCAAAGCCTTGTTTGCATTTTTTTATTTTTTTTTGGAAAGTTTGCAAATGCGTCTTTGTATTGTCAATACAGGCATCCTATTCGAGATCCGCCGTGACCGCTTTGTTCGCACGCGGCGGCCGTTTGCCGACCTGAGACGGCGCCCGTGAGTCGGCGTGGTGCGAACTTTGGTCGGCTGGCAGGGGCGCAGCTTCTCCAAACAAGTTGGGGGGGCTGAGCTGGAAAAAATCGCTTAAAGTACCATCGAAGTCCACAGAATTCAGATTTCTCCCCGGATTTGATCCACTTCTTCGTCAAAGTTGTGGGGGCTGAAGCCCAGTTGGGGGGGGGGGGACTGAACCCCTCAACTGAATAGGAGACTACACCCCTGCCGGCTGGCCTCCGGTGACGAGAGATAAGGGCCCGTCCTACCGATAACCTGCACTGTCAACACTGTGCGAAAACGGCGGCGAACACGGCGGCGAACATTATTTAACGGCTTTTCGCAACGGACTTCAAATAATTCACTAAATGTGTGGGGTTTGCTGAAGTTTCAATTATAATTTACAGCAGTTTCTAAGCTGAATAAACAGGTATTTTGGGAGTAAAAAAAATCCACACAAAAAAAACTAAAAAGTCACAGAATGGAAATCCCAGGGAATGTCTCCAGTAAACGCCACTGTTGTTCCGTTTTGTGCCGGCTCGGCATGCTGTGGCGGCCAGCACTGACAGGTATTCACCCGCGTAGCCCCTGCCAGCACTGACAGATATTCATCCGCGTAGCCCCGGCCAGCACTGGCAGGTATTCATCCGCGTAGCCCCGGCCAGCACTGACAGGTATTCACCCGCGTAGCCCCGGAAAGCACTGACAGGTATTCATCCGCGTAGCCCCGGCCAGCACTGACAGGTATTCATCCGCGTAGCCCGGCCAGCACTGGCAGGTATTCATCCGCGTAGCCCGGCCAGCACTGACAGGTATTCATCCGCGTAGCCCGGCCAGCACTGACAGGTATTCATCCGCGTAGCCCCGGCCAGCACTGCCAGGTATTCATCCGCGTAGCCCCGGCCAGCACTGACAGGTATTCATCCGCGTAGCCCCGGCCAGCACTGACAGGTAATTCACCCGCGTAGCCCCGGCCAGCACTGGCAGGTATTCATCCGCGTAGCCCGGTCAGCACTGACAGGCATTCACCTGCGTAGCCCCGGCCAGCACTGACAGGTATTCATCCGCGTAGCCGGAAGGCAGGTCATGTTCCGTGGCGGGTCAGTGCCGGGGTCGAGGCTGGGCGTAGCGGGTCGGTGGCCGGCGGAAATGGACGCAGGGAGAGTGGCCGCAATGTGTGCGGAGATACGGACGTGACATGGAGAAGTTGTGTGCACTGGGACTACAAATGCAACAATCTTGCAGAGCATCCCACTGATCTTGAGATAGGGAAACTTATCCGGATTTCCATCCGGAATCTCCATACATTGGTATCTGTGAAAATGAGAAGCCGTTACTACCAATTGACTGCCCAACATAACTATCCGTAAGTGAGTATTGCTGTACTGATTTCCTAAGTCCGAGTCGGCAGGCTCCATCGCAGCCTGTCTGACATTCCCTCTTCGCCACGTGTTCAGGGGAAGTACTGCCTACTCTCGCGAGAATAACATCAGTGGTGACCCAAACATCACCTCTGACAAACTAACCACCGACAGCACCTCTCTCCCGTCCCTGCACCTGTCCCTCCGCTCCGCTCCGCCGTCACCATGACGCGGGATCACGCCGTCGCCCTGACGCGGGATCACGCCGCCGCCATGACGCGGGATCACGCCGCCACGGCCACCGCCCATGTTGGCGGCCAGTGTGCATGCTTTTCACACCCGGCAGCTAAACACTGGTGTTCGCAAGCCGCTCGAACTGGGTCGGTCCGTTTCCTGCCTAGTCGCCGTCGCCCGTTCCGCCCCGGTTCCGTCCCAGTTCCGTCCCGGTTCCGCCATGGGTTCCGCTCTGGGTCTGCCCTGGTTCTACCCAGGTGCCGCTCGGTCGCGAGGCGGGAGTTTGCGTAAAAACGTCATAGGACCGGGTGTGAAAGTGAACCCGGGCCGCCGGCCGCCGACTCAGGTGTTGACTGACGGCCACCTCCGCCCCACCCCACCTGACACCGACTGTGTGTTTGTGTGTGTGTGTGCGGAGAGATTGTGAACTCTGACCCAAGGGACTCTGAGCAATGTGAATGACGTAGCGTGGGTCAGAACAATGACTGATGTGATGTTGCCTTTGGCGTCTTGAGAAGGCAAGACTCGGTTACATGTAGCTTGTGCTTCTCCCGCTGTGTTTGGGCTGGAGAACATCAGCCGACTCATAAGTCATAGCGACACGTTTGAGCTATCAAGTGACGTCGCCACGCTTCGCTGCATGTCTGCTGGTAGCACCGGCTGGTAGCATGGGCAGATCCAGAGGCGGGGGGGGGGCACGAGGAGGCCATGCCCCCTCCCCCAAACCACCTGAAATCGGCGCAAATTTGACACATTTCCTGAGATAATATAAAATCTAAGCAACTTGTACTAAGGAAAGTTGGGTTTAAATCAGCTATTGATGCACAAGCAAGCGAAATCTGATAGTTTTCAGAATTATGTGAGACTTTTGGGGATTCCCCCCCCCCCCCCCCCCCCCCAACTGACCCAAACCACCCATTCTGGATCCGCCCTTGGCTGGTAGCATCATCGCTCGCTGTGCCCCCGCCTCGCTTTTGACCGCCTTTCGTTTGCTGCTTCTGCTGACCGCTGTATCATTGCTTCGCCTTTGATTGTTTTGTTATTGCTGAACAAGGCGATAAATACAAGGGCAATATCCAAACATGGCCAAGATTCTCGGTTCGCTTTTTGTTATCGCTTTGCTTTGTTTTGTAATTGCCTAGCTGCCTATTTTGCTCCCCCTGCTTCGGTTTGCTTCGTGCTGCTAAAACCGTTGACGAAACCAACGTGCATGAACCTCGAAATGATTTCGTTGTTGCAAGTAAAATCGTGGCAGATTATATTTTGCTTCATTATACATATCGCAAGTCCTGTAAAAGTAACATATTGTGTACAATATTTATATCTCGTTGAAAACAAGTCCTACGTTTATCTTAATGCATAACTTTAATTTTGCTTACTTGTATTGTACCGGAAGGGCAAATTGAGTTGACCACTATACATGTTCATATATTATGATGTAAACGCTCTGATCATTCTTCTTCTTTTAACCTCTGATCTGCCACTATAGCAAATGTTTTGCGTGTTTGTTTTTCACATGCTGCTTCTGCATTGCTTTGCTTTCACATGTGCCGTTTTATCAATCAACAACATAGATAACGTCCAATAGCTCTTTGGCAATGCTTTGTTTACCAAAGTTGCATTTATTGTGTTCCTAGAACGACATTTGTCGAATTTCCTTTTTAAATGTTTTGCTTTGAGAACTTCATACAGCACAATACAGCACATTGCTGGTTCTCGGAACGCACATCAACCATCATTGTAATACAAATAATGAGGAGAACATCACGGTCACACGGTTTGACTTTTCGCGACAGTGTGATGCCGGATACACAGCCAAAGGGCCGTTGGTCGCCCACCTCGGTGACGCTGACGGAAGTATCGCCGGACCCTGCGGTCGCCGTTAGCGCCGCCTCGCCAGCGCAGTCTGGATCGCCGCAGCAGATGCAGTCTGGATCGCCGCATCAGATGCAGTCTGGATCGCCACATCAGATGCAGTCTGGATCGCCGCATCATCAGCAGATGCAGTCCGGATCGCCACATCAGATGCAGTCTGGATCGCCGCATCAGATGCAGTCTGGATCGCCACATCAGATGCAGTCTGGATCGCCGCATCATCAGCAGATGCAGTCTGGATCGCCGCATCATCAGCAGATGCAGTCTGGATCGCCGCATCATCAGCAGATGCAGTCCGGATCGCCACAGCAGCAGCAGATGCAGGCAGTGTCACCGCATCAGCATCGAATCCAGTCAGGATCGCCGCACCAGCCACAGATGCAAGCGGGATCTCCTCACCAACTACAACAGATGCAGGCGGTATCCCCTCCCCAGCACCAGTTCCAGGCGGGATCGCCGCATCATCAAATGCATGCCGGGTCGCCGCATCTTCAAATGCAGGCCGGATCACCGCATCATCATCAGATCCATGCGGGATCCCCAATTCTTCAGCAGCAGCTGCAATCCAGCTCATCGTACCAGGACCAGCAGGAGCAGCTTCAGCGGCAGCACCAGCTGGAACAGCAGCTCCGGCACCGTGAGCAGCAGCAGCAGCCGCTGCCCGACCCCAGCACCATCATGGAGAAGCCTCCGCCGTACGACCTTCACCTGAAGAAGGAGGTCGACTCGGACCTGCCGGTCGCGCACAGCGCGCACATACAGCAAGCCGCGCACGCCGCGCACGGCACACACGCGACGCACGCCTCGTCGCACGCGGCACACGCAGGCTCACCGTACGCGCACGCCGCCGCCGCCGCCGGGCACGCCTCTCCGCCCTTCTCTTCAGAAACTGTCACCATCCACGGCGCTCACTCGGGTCACCAGGTCGCCTTCAAGACGGAGATGCCTGTCGAGCCTGTGCTAGGTGAGGGTACGCCACACATAGTGTACCCGAGCTCCGCCGGTGAGGAGCTGGAATCGAGCGCCATGGCCACGCTGCACCCAATCTCTCCTCCTCTGCCGACCCTCGCCTGCACGACGCAGGACCCGAGCCTGACCTACACGAGTCTTCAGGCCAACGGCGCCGGCTCGCCTCTGCACGGCTACGGCGCTACACAGCCGCTGGTCAGCTACGGCGGGAACGTACCACCACCATGTTACTACCCCTCCCAGACGCCCACCTACGGCAAGCACGACCGCTACGGCGCACAGGAGTACGACCTGAGCACGTACGCTGGTGCCGGTGTGATCCCCGACTTCCAGAGGATCAGCAGCACAGCCAGGGAGCACGACAGTGTGGGATGGGGCGCGTGCAACGAATTCGTCGCGTCCCAGGCGATGGCAAACAGCCAGGCTAGCTTGGTGTATCAACCGGTGGTCAACTGGCCGACCGTGAACGCTTACGTCAGCAACGATGTGCGCAAGCTGGATCAGAGTGAGTACTTTCAGAGACTGGCTCTGCATTAAATTCAGTAGTATTTATATACGGGGTGGAAATTATGCATATTTTTTTGGATAAATTTAAGTCATTTTGTACATTTGTGTGGTTATAACTAGTGACCTTGATGAGCTATTTCGATCAAACGTACACTCGCTTGATTGCGCGTATCACTCGCATCGGCATGTTCCAACTGAAATCTGTTTCGATTGTTGAATGTGTTTGTGTTGAAATCTGTTTCGATTGTTGAATGTGTTTGTGTTGAAATCTGTTTCGATTGCTGTCGCTGCTTTATCTTGGCGCTGTATGCTTCTCTCGGCAGTGTGGACTCTGCCTCGAATGGTCACTGGTCAACTGTCTGACCCCCGCGTATGGCGGCTGTCGCAGCCGCCTGACCTCTGTGTGATCTCCGCCTCCAGGTGACCCGGCGAACCAGGAGGGTCGTGAGTGCGTCAACTGCGGCACCATCAGTACCCCGCTGTGGCGCCGCGACTCGACCAACCACTTCCTCTGCAACGAGTGCGGCATCTACCTCAAGACGTACGGATCCAACAGGAACCCGCCCAAGGCGCCCGCTGCCAAGCGGCTGGTGAGTGAACTACTGATTCCCAGGCCGGCCGGCCGACGAGTTACAGAGCTAGCGCGCTGCCGGCTCCCCGTGTTATAGAGGGCGCTACTTAAAGGAAATAGTTCACCTTGGAATTTTTTCCCAAACACGATTTGATTATATTTTTTAATACAATGTATTTTTATATTGTCAAAAATGGCCTTATATCGCGCCGATTCAGGAAAGAAGGTCTTAAGTTATTATTGTTTATCAAAACTATATTCATACTCTGAGTCGTCCTGACGTCATGCGAATTAAAAAATGGTTCAGCCAATCGGATTCGAAAGTAGTCGCGTAAGGATTGATTCGCATTAGAGATGTGCCAACCGGCGGCCGTTGGTTCGCTTGCTAACACCAGCTGCAAGCTGATTGGTTGATGGTATAGCCTCTGCCCGGGCTAGATCCCGCACCACATTCTTTCGCCAGCACCGCATTCCTTCGCCAAAAATCAAATATATTCGGCTGGAGAGTCTTTCAGTCAAGAAGACTTGCAGATAGTGGTTTCCCAACACGGGCTACAAAACTGCTATCTCAGTTTAAAACTAATGTTGAAGGTGAACTATTCCCTTTAAGAGGGCGTCTGTTCTGGTGCACACGGAAGTTAAAGGGACATTGCCGCCTCGCAGGCCAATATATAGTTTTTGGTGTGTATCGGTCGATTAAGCGTGTCCGATTTCACCTGCAAAATTTGGTTCCTGAAACTCCCCTCATTAGATAAAAAATGCATTTGCACCACTTATGCTTGCCAAGCATTCGTAAAATTGAAGTGGCCACATCACTATTTAGAATCACTTCTTTGCGGACGGTTATTTTCTTTTGAATGTTACGAATTCAACATCACCATTCCGTCAGTGCACTTTAAAATTAAAAAGCGTATGCAGTTAATTATATTTTCAACAACCATAGCGTCTTTCATAATAAAACAGCAAGAATTGCTATGGCTCGACTTTGGGACCGTAGGAGTTATGCGACCTATACCTTATAACACATATAGACTTTTGAAGGTCAAGATTCGGCGAATTCGTACGCTTCGGCTTTGGGCGGGCGCCAATACCACAGCCAAACTGGATGAGAGCGGCCATCATGAATCTAGTACTGAGCACAGCTGGGACCAACGTTTTGGAGTCAGAAATAAATACAAAATGCTTTGCCGATACACTGCCTTAAGTGCTTCATGAGCAAGTTTGAGCTTAAGCATACATGATTGTTGATCCCAACCATTCATTTAAGTTGCTTTTTAGAAATCCTCCGGAGGTGGCAATATCCCTTTAACTATTTTGTATCATGATTGAAGCTAGACAAATTGTTTGATACAAATAGCAACAGTACAAATTGCCTGCATATGCACACATACACAAAGCAGTTACCCAGCTGTAATACTACGACGTGCGATGTCATGCAAACTTGTGCAGCGTGAGCCTGATGTTCACACTATTCGTTGGACTTCCCGCCCGTCTCTGTTGTGTATGCTCAGTCTTGCGCGAACTGTCACACCACCGCGACGACCCTGTGGCGCCGTAGCAACCTGGGCGAGCAGGTCTGCAACGCCTGCGGGCTCTACTACAAACTGCACCAGGTCAGTCAGAGAGACATGTAGGCTGCAGACTACACCAGGTAAGTAAGTAGTCTAGGGCCATCTGTCTAAGTGTAGTAGTCTGGTCTTTTCCAGAGCAACCAGGCGGCGGCCCGCCGCGTAGGCCTGTCTTGCGCGAACTGTCAGACTACCACTACCACCCTATGGCGCCGTAACAACCTGGGTGAACCGGTCTGCAATGCATGCGGGCTATACTACAAACTGCACCAGGTCAGTTAGTTACACATTTGTACTGCAGACTACGCCAGTTAAGTTGACTTATGTTAGTGTAACAAACCTTCAATATTTTTCAACACTGTTTTGAGAGACATGATAATAATCAGAATTGCTAACCTAACTCTCATATTGCCAAAAAGGATGTTTTAGTAAATAAAACACAAGATCGGAAGCTTTCGGCTTGCGCCTTCATCAGCCATTATTTGTATTTTTTTCTCTCCAACATTTAGCAAAAACATACGAATTCAAATATACAGTAACATGCATTTGGGCACACGCGTACTTCCGGTAAATTGAGTGTAACTGACTGAATAAGTGTAACTAACTGCAAACTACACACAATTAAACATCATCACATCAGTAAACAAGACAGCACATCAGTAAACAAGACA
This sequence comes from Chirona hameri, assembly GCA_036785665.1. Classification (NCBI taxonomy): domain Eukaryota; kingdom Metazoa; phylum Arthropoda; class Thecostraca; order Balanomorpha; family Balanidae; genus Chirona; species Chirona hameri. The sequence continues at coordinate 31,312 of JAXIVJ010000467.1, forward strand.
TCACATCAGTAAATAATACATCACATCAGTAAACAAGACATCACATCAGTACACAAGACAGCACATCAGTAAACAATACATCACATCAGTACACAAGACATCAAATCAGTACACAAGACATCACATCAGTAAACAATACATCACACCAGTACACAAGACATCACATCAGTACACAAGACATCAAATCAGTACACAAGACATCACATCAGTAAACAATACATCACACCAGTAAACAAGACATCACACCAGTAAACAAGAGTTTAGTTTAGTTTAGTTTATTCAATGTATCATCAACGGGCTAGAGATGGATTCCACTTGGCTTTTACTACCACTCGCATCGGGCCAGGGAGCCGAGCACTTCTACTACAAACTGTATCCGATCAGTGTGCCGGAAGTGTGGTAGTTTCTACTACGCATCGAACCGGCGAGGTGGGTTCTACTACGAAGTGTGGTAGTTTCTACTACGCAACGAACCGGCGAGGTGGGTTCTTGACATGCTCCGCTGCAAAGCATTTGATCAGTTAGCCGAATGTGCGATGTTTTAGAAATGTAAGGATGGGGTACTTACTGGAACGTCCATGGCCTGGGTATCACTGAAAAACTTTCGGCTGGGTCATTATATAATTTAGAATATTATCCCGTTCCGAAAGGATGACTTTTTAAATTCAACATAAGTTGACATATAATACATGAGAACGAATAAATCAACAACAAACCCTATTCAGAACGTCCAGAGAAACTTATACTTTCGCACTTGGACTAAATATTTGCTATTTATATTTTAATTCAAGAAAGAGATAACAAATTGGGATTCTTTACTTATTTCTTCATTCAGATTGATCCCATTTGCAGATATCGGACAGTTGAAGCAGTCTGCGTTACAGTCTACATAGTGAAGAACCGAAATAACTACGTTGCATCTAGCATGCATGCGTGAAAAGTTGGTAGTTTTAAGTTACCACACATAAACCTGGACAACTTTCCAACTGTTGGCTGATTCAAAGCCAATCACACGTTCAATTCATGACTCAAATACCGCTGATAAAATGTCAGTGAGTCGACTCATGGTTCAGCCTCTCGTCGCCTGGTACCAGTATCCCTGCTGCGATGGTAAATTTGATGACGTCGCCCGGTACCAGTATCTCTGCTGCGATGGTAAATTTGATGACGATATTGGTATTTTTACGCAATTGTTTTGAGTGAAAAATATTTATTTCCATAGTCTGTTCAAACCTCATTGCCTTTTCACATGCATTTATCACCTCAACCCCACCAATGAATGCTCACTGCTCCAGCTTTCCGGAAATGTTGGCCATACTAAATAATAGAGCGTGTGACTATATCAGACACCGGTAAATGTTTGCTCCAAGCGTACCCGGAGACGTTTCACTGGCCATCGGTGATTGAACATGTGCCTGTGACGCCCGGAAGCTCGCTCGGATCACACCCGATAGCGGCCAGATCTGAGGAGCACGCCATTCGGCGATCAGAGCACCGTTTCTAGTCGGGCAAGCGGTTACCATTTCTATTTTCTATGGAGACATTTCCATAGAGAACAAATTCAAAGTTTGTTGTGGACCGGTATTTGTTTTAATATGGGGGAGGGGCCGTGGCGAACACGCCGCATGCCAGTGTTCGCCACGGGTCAGGTAGTCATGGACACTTTTATGTTCCGCAATGGTCTTTGTCCCGCTATATGTTTGGGGCGTATTATTTTGTTCTTGTTGAACATGGGCATTGTAATTTTCTTTCATTGCTGGTTACATTGATCTTTATTATGATATTTTTTGCAGTGCAAGTAATTAAAATGAAAGAACGGGTCACCACTAAATTTTGGAATATTTTGTCGAATGACAATACCGATGTCAAATAATATTTTTTTGTATATTTATCACAAGTAGCGGGCAGCCAGTCAATGCATTGAATTTGCACTGATCAATGGGTAGGTATGTAGGCGAACTTCGGCCTAAGGGAATATGGGCTTGGGCTGGGAAGGGTTGAATCTGAAGGAGCCGAAACAAACATTGGCTGCACAGGCGAGTGGGCTTTGGGAACAAACAAAAAATGTTTTGTTCAGCGGACATTGTTAAACGCACTTGTAATCCAAAGTAGCTAAATAATTTGCCTGGTTTTAAAAACCAGGAACAGTCGAAAGCTTAACGAAGCCATTTTTTTGGTTCCAAAATATATCAACAGGTGACAGCACCGCGCTGACCCCTGCCGTCAATAATAATACTGTGCCGCATAGCACGGAGACTGCAGCGCGTCTGCCGGGTAAATCACGTATCACGTAACTGTGAGCTCCATCACGAAACGGCACTGCTCACTCGCGGCTTTTTCCCTGACAGCTTTAATGGTCGAGAGCCGAGCTTGAATGTCGTGGAGGCAGCGATGATAGCTATCACGCAAGAAGTGAATTTGTTCGCCCTCCCAGCCTCTGATAGAGTGGCGATTAATGAAAAACAGCGGGAGCGAGCCAGATAAGCGCGCGACGTCCCAGCGGCGACATTAGAAGACAATTACGCGCGCCGGCCCGTCCGGGGCGCCGGTGGCCGCTCGCGCGCCGGGCCGCCGCCGCCCGCCGCCGCCCGCCGCCGCCCGCTACCTGCCGCCGCCGTCCCTTGATAGGCATCGGCCGCGCGTCACGACGGAGCCGCGCGCGTGACACCGTGCGTGACGCGCTGTGACGCCGCCGGGCTGAGGCCGGGCTAATGGAGCCGGTCTGTTTGGCGACAGGGAGGTGGGAGGCACGAGGAGGTGCGGCAGGGAGGTGGTGGTGGGGTGGGTGACACGCGCCGGGACCCGAGGGCGGGCTGATCGGGGAGCTGAGACGGGGTGCACCAGCCTGACGTCTATGTGAATCACCAATTCACCAGGATGTAGCGATAATGCTCAAGTGATATACTGAGAGTCAGTGGTTGGTCTGAGAAAATGCCAACCATAACGTAAAACTTTATTATTATGGTACAAGTATAATATGGTGAAGCAAAGTATTTGTTATCTTCAATGTGGAATATTCAAGTGTGGCGGATTTTGGCTAAGCTACTGATAACCGCTTTCACATTTGCGTCTGTTTGTATCAGCCAATTACATTATGCAGCTATTTCTAGCCTATTGCGTCGGTGCTGTACTCGGGTCTGGCAGTACGGTCGTGCTGTACTCGGTGCTGTACTGTACTCGGGTCTCGGTTCTGTACTCGGGTCTGGCAGTACGGTCGTGCTGTACTCGGTGCTGTACTGTACTCGGGTCTCGGTTCTGTACTCGGGTCTGGCAGTACGGTCGTACTGTACTCGGTGCTGTACTGTACTCGGGTCTCGGTTCTGTACTCGGGTCTGGCAGTACGGTCGTGCTGTACTCGGTGCTGTACTGTACTCGGGTCTCGGTGCTGTACTCGGGTCTGGCAGTACAGCGTTCGCACTGTCCCGGTGCGTTTCTCTGCGCCGTAAGCCAGTTGTTACGTGCAGTACAGATTCACGTCCCTTGTCACGATACAGCTGCGACAGCCAATGGCGTTCCGCGCACTCTGCTCTCTTCATGCAGCGTCAGCAGTCGAACGTGTGTGCCTACTACCCGCGACCAGACGTCCCTGTTCTGACGGCTCGCAAAAACAGCTGTCGCCAGGCTCGCGAACATTATTTGCAGCTTTGGACGTCTCGGAAAGTGTTTCTGTTGCCGCGTGTTGCCTACAGTACAGCTGCAGTACAGTACAGCTGCAGTAAAAGAGTCGCGCATCAGCCATTACCGGAGACGTTTCTGAGACAAGAAAATGGTTGCCGTGTTTTTGTTCGAAGCGCAGCGTGTCACCGTCGCTCGCCGCTGTAGCTGTCATTCTGTCAGCTGGGCTTCAGCAAGCAACCGATTGTACAGCAATTTTCAGCGATTTAGGTGGTCATAGTGCTCTCAATTAAAAAGAAAACGTTATTTGTTGAGGATAATTTTATAATTGCATTATACTGCACACCATATTTTCACACATGTCGCCGTTTCCATGCAATAACTGCTCAGAACCCCTAATGTGTTCAATGAACGGTCAATTTGGAGGCGGACGTATTGCATTACCATTGAGTCTGGTAAAAAAATGCGTAGCAATAGGTACCTAAGTGGCCAAAATCAAAATATGAATACTTTGGTGATAGCTCTCTTCATGATAAATGATTAAAAAGCTCTCCCTTGAGGCTCATAATGATGAAACTGATGAACTGATTCCTTCACGTCTGAATATGAAGTTAATTCATTTATTTATTTTATTCATTTTTGCAGACATGTGGTCTCCACTAGGCACAGAGCCTATTGTGCTCCGATTCACGAATGACCTAATGAACGTAAAAAATGTAGCTAACTACGTACTCAATAGCTAACTACGAATACCCACATACATGATGCACGCATACACACTTCCACTTACACACTACACACTTACACACGTCAACACAAATCCTCCGCTTGCATGTGACGCATGTGCATGAGTTTGACTAAACGCTATGTATAACTAACACTAACACTAACACTAACACTATGTATGTATAGTGAAACCATGGGAGATTCATTACATTCATAGCTGATGGAAGCTGCATTTCTTCAAATGATTTTATCCTGAGATATTTGCATTGTTGTTACTTTACAACATCTGTTATATTACAAGTTCAGTGCTTTTGCTCTTTTTCCTGGAAGACATCGGGCGGAAATGTTTCCAAAGTGTAAACAAATACAACAAACAAATACGTTAACCCATCTGCTTATGTTACAAGCAAGGATTTGTCTTACTCTTTCGATTAGTATTTCGACATGCTTCAGGGGCTGGGTGATGTGTGCCGTCACCTACTTCAATACGACGTAATGCTGCTCTCTGTTGCAGCAATACGACGTAATGCTGCTCTCTGTTGCAGCAATACGACGCAATGCTGCTCTCTGTTGCAGCAATACGACGTAATGCTGCTCTCTGTTGCAGCAATACGACGCAATGCTGCTCTCTGTTGCAGCAATACGACGCAATGCTGCTCTCTGTTGCAGCAATACGACGCAATGCTGCTCTCTGTTGCAGCAATACGACGTAATGCTGCTCTCTGTTGCAGCAATACGACGCAATGCTGCTCTCTGTTGCAGCAATACGACGTAATGCTGCTCTCTGTTGCAGCAATACGACGTAATGCTACTCTCTGTTGCAGGTGAACCGGCCGCTGACAATGCTACTCTCTGTTGCAGGTGAACCGGCCGCTGACAATGCTACTCTCTGTTGCAGGTGAACCGGCCGCTGACGATGCGGAAGGACGGCATTCAGACGCGTAAACGTAAACCCAAGAACGTGTCGGCAGACAACAGGCAGCTGCTTAAGTCCCACGGTATGTTCAAAGTCACTGCGGTCGTGTCTTAAGTTAGATCTAGTTTGCAAGAGAGGTGACGCGGATGTGTTGGAACATTTGGGTACGTCAATGGTGCAGTTAGAGGTATATGGGTGTTCTGATGGAATATTCTTATACTGTTCTTATAGAATGTTCTGAAGTAATTTTACGCCGGAATATGTTGCTTCTTCACCAAAGTTATGCATGCAATAAAAATGACCCCATTATGCCTTCAGATCGCAAAATGAAATGATTGAAAAGTCGTAATTCGCGTTGTCACTACTCATGCCAAAGACGGCATTCTACAGTCACGTGTGCGATGGAAGTGTTTAAGACGGGAGAGATTGTCACGCATCATTGGCACATGACACCACCCTCCCACTGAACCGTGCCTCTCACGTCAGGTCGTCAGAACCTGATGGCAGCCGCGACTGTGACCAACCCACTGAGCAGCTACACATCCAGCGAGTTCTACAGCCAGCACTACTGCAGCGAGCTGAGCGCGGCGGCGGGTGGGGCGGCGTCGGCAGGCATGCTGTCTATGGCCTCCGTGCCGATCGTCTCCGCCTCGGCCGTGTCGGCCGCCGCGGCCGCCGCCGCTTCGGCCGTCTCTCACGGTAACCACAGTCGGTACGAACTAACTGCATGCCGCCGCGCCCGCCCATCTCCGCCCAGCCCCCCACGAACTAACTGCATGCCGCCGCGCCCGCCCCGCCCAGCCCCGCCCAGCCCCTCCCCCCCCTCCACAAACACAATACAAAGATGGTGGTGGTTCCTGCGGTGATGGTGGTGGTTCCCGTGGTGATGATGGTGGTTCCCGTGGCGATGATGGTGGTTCCCGTGGTGATGGTGGTGGTTCCCGTGGTGATGATGGTGGTTCCCGTGGTGATGATGGTGGTTCCCGTGTTGATGATGGTGGTTCCCGTGGTGATGGTGGTGGTTCCCGTGGTGATGGTGGTGGTTCCCGTGGTGATGGTGGTGGTTCCCGTGGTGATGGCTCCCCGAAACAGAACGTGACTGTCAGTTATGTTCGTTCGATCGACATATTTTAGGATTGATGACAAGTTTTGGAAAACTTGCTGTATATACGTTGGTGAATCGAACTAATCATGTCACATGCCGCAGATTTGGCTTGTACTCGAAAAGATAGGTTTAGCCAATGTTTTGGTCCTTGATTTTTCTCTGGATTTCTTCTAGCTTTCAGCTTAAGGTCAATACCGAAGCGTCCCGTTAACATAGGAATTCAGTTCCATCTAACTGTAGCGCTAACAAAATTATGTGTGTTAAGGATATTGAATGATTTTCAAGTGGACTTCCAGTTTTCATAACAAGCTGCTGGAAGTTTAGTAGTTTTATAAACTTTTGTTAAAATCCGTTGTGTTGACGACCAGCTGTATTTCTGGACGGTTGGTTGTGTTTGTTGACATTTCGACGTGTTTGTTGACGGCCCGTTCGTTGTTTGTCGCAGGATCATGTATGGTGCCTCCGGGCTTGAAGGTATGGGCTTGAGCGGAGTGGGTACCGACTCGAAGCTGGACAAACCTCAGGGGTGAGCTGAGCTCCCGGAAGGAGCCTGGCACCGCACGCAGCCAGTGCCCCAGAAGCTGCCGGAGCTTGGTATCAGTGGCGTTAGTGTTCGGTGTATGCCAGTGGGCCTGGAGACGGCCGGGTCTTGGCGCCAGTGGCATTACCGCGTTAGTGCATTGTTTCTGTGCATGCCAGTGTGTCCATTGTCAGTGTTGTGCGAGCATTTTCTCATTGAACTGCATCTTATGGTGCGTTCAGTGATCCGAAGTTGTACAGTGCCATGGGTGAACTTGGTTAAGTGTGCAAATACCAATGTGTAATGGCAATCAATAGCAATGTGTAAGCGTGTATATATCGATGCGCAATAGTGAGTAGACACATGGTGGCCAAATTCAGATATTTGGGGGGAATGGAGGATGACAAAATTGTTTGTTGTATCAAAAATGATAGGACGAAGGAGGTCTCCGGGTCTAAAAACATGAAAATGAGTAAGAATTTTCATGTTTTTGATCTGAACACCTCCCATTCCATGATATCACATCTGGCAACATGACATAACTGTGTCACCGTCCCCCTAACTCTCTGAATTTGCCCACTATGAGTAGACATTGGCTGTATCATCAGTCACGTTATTTATGCCCTGACATAATGACGCGAGGCTTCATCATGAGACGGTGATCGCAGGATCAGAGCAGGATCGCAGGATCGCAGAGCAGGATCGCAGCAGGATCAGAGCAGGATCAGAGCAGGTTCGCAGGATCGCAGAGCAGGATCGCAGCAGGATCAGAGCAGGATCAGAGCAGGATCGCAGGATCGCAGAGCAGGATCGCAGCAGGATCAGAGCAGGATCAGAGCAGGATCGCAGGATCGCAGAGCAGGATCGCAGCAGGATCAGAGCAGGATCAGAGCAGGATCGCAGGATCGCAGAGCAGGATCGCAGCAGGATCAGAGCAGGATCAGGGCAGGATCGCAGGATCGCAGGGCAGGATGAATGTCAAGTCGAGGATAAAATCATTTCATACCAAAAGTGACGAGGAAGTGATTCGTCCGGTTTATGCGCTTGATGTTAGACGCATTTCGGCCTATGTGATGCCTTTAACCCGATACGATCCTCCTCGTGCCCTGGGCACATGGATTCGAGCATTGTGTGATCCTCCTCTACATTCAGCCTTTGTGATTGCTATTGTGAGTAAGTATGCATGCATGTGCGCATTCTTATCTGTAACTTGCGATGTGGCATGTGTGATTATTTTACCGATTATTTTACCGATTATTTTACCGATTATTTTACCGATTATTTTACCGATGGGCATTTGCCGGCTGTCTTCGCAGCCAAGTGCATGTTGTCAGCAACTGTGACCTTGGTGCGAGCAGCTCTGTTTTAGTGGATGGCCTGTATCGTCGAGCAGCGTTAACTGGGTGTGACGGTAACTGTGGGAGACGATGCCTGGATCCAATAAAGGTTTGTGAGACTTTGCGTTTTCAGTTCGAAAGGAGCGAATCGTTGGGAGTCGAGTGATCGAAAGACATTCCGTGTGGTAAGCGATTTACCATCCTCACATCACCTACTGTCTCTGCGTGTGGGGTGGGGCGGCCAAGAGTCAGCTCCACAAAGTCCAAAAGTTCATCAACTTTGCGGCCATAATTGTCGCAGGATCCAAAAAGCATCAGCACATCACCCCGGCTCTAAATTCTCTAGGATGGTCGAGGATCGAGACCCTGGTGTCGCACCGCGACGCCATCAAAGTGTACAAGATACTGCGCGTGGAGGGCATGCCGGCCGAGCTGCGCGCTCTGTTTGTGCCTCGATCTGCCGTGTGCGCTGTACTCGCGCCACAGTTCAGGGCAGCCTCCACCTACCTAAGTGCATGCTAGCCGCAACAAATAAGGCTTTCTCATATCGTGCCCCTGCGGCCTGGAATAGCCTGTCATCGTCCACCCGTGCCGTGCAGACCGTGGGCGCTTTGAAGTCCGCATTACCGACCTAGCTGACTCAGTAGTATCATTGTAGTATCAGCAGTATCATTGTAGATGGCGTAGTATCATTGTAGTATCAGTAGTACCATTGTAGATGCCGTCACAATTCGTATCCGTCTTACCTTTTGCAACATTGTGCTTATAGGTACTACTGTCTGTATTCGCGTTTAGGTCTTTTATAACATAAATTACTGCTGCGTGTGTGAAAGTGTGTGACTGCACTGCATCGTAGGTATAGATGTAATAGGCTTATAATCGACGTGAAAGCAGAAAAGCCACATCGTGGATGGTTTTGAATATACTGATGAACATATGTCGGTCGTAGTACGTAGTAGGAAAACACCACGTAGCAAAAACATACGTTGTATTCTACTACGTTCAAACACTGTTAAAAGAATGTCGTAGTAGAAATCACTGCGTGGTAGAATCGTGCGGTAAGGTAGTAGATTCGCGCGGTAACCCGAAATTACTGCACTCCACGTGACAATGTATGGTCTTACTTCGGCGGTAAATTTCTTACTTCGGCGGTATATGGTAAATTGGTTATCTAGCGGGTAACTACAAATTCCAGGGTGCGTGAGAATATAAATGGAAAATATAATAAATATTAGTCGCGTGATCAGTGCACACAAATTCCGCACACGAATATTACCTTACCTTGCAGTCGCTTTACTGACAGGGAAATAGGATTTACATTTACCAAAATGTGCTTGTTCCCAAACTTGTTCTGACCACACTCAAGTTCAAAGTCCTTCGCGACCACCAAATGATATGCTTCTGGTAACCACAGGTGTTATATAGACAATTATTATATCGGAATTAATTAAGGTAATTATATCGGACTTCTGAACAGCAGACGAACTATTGGGGAAGAAAAACGAAATTGCGAATAGGAAGATGTTACATCAATATAAATACACGCCCTGGAGGCCTGGAGGCCTTCTGACAAGTAGATCAGATCAGATCAGTAGCTGAAGTAGATCAGTTGCATATGAAGCAGATGTGCAAAAGAAGAAGAAAACAATTTGATCGTTAGTCTGTCCGTGGATCGATGTCTTGCGATGTTCCAATGTTTCAGGTCGTTCTTTTTTTTCTGCTTTTGAAGCTGGGGACTGGTTGATATGTTGAGGTAGCTGAGGACTGAGGTCTTGTTTGCGGGAACTTAAGCCTATCAACTTCTACGGTAACCGGACAAAAAGTCAAAAGTCAAAAAGTCCAAGGACAAAAAGTCAAATGTGAAAAAATAAAAGGACAAAAAGTAAAATAGGCTAAAAGTAAAATGCAAAAAGTCAAAACGGCAAAAAGTCAAACAGGCAAAAAGTAATAATAGATAAAAGTAAAAAAGGCAAAAAGTCAAATGCAAAAAGTCAAAAAGACAAAAAGTCAAATGCAAAAAGTCAAAAAGCTAAAAGTCAAATTCAAAAAGTCAAATCCAAAAAGGCAAAAAGGCAAAAAGTCACATGCAAAAAGTCAAAAGGGCAAAACTAGCTGATTCACGGCTCCTTGTCACGCCAAAGCTTGACTGGTGAGAGTAAGTTTCTTCGCTTCGCTCCATACAGGACACGGGTCTTGGGCGTTAGGTAAGTCAAACTGCAAAAAGTAAAATGTAAAACGTCAAAAATCAGAGGGAATAAAGCTCAAATGTCAATGACGGCTATACCAGTTCAATACGTCATGCAAAGATGAACTGCAAAACAAAATAAAGGCCGTTTTTATCATGTCCCTGAAGTTTTTATTTTTCCTCTAACCGCCACCCATTTATGGGTGGTGACCAGGAGTGCCCCCGCCCTCGGTCCCAACGACGCACGACACCTTAAGTTAACACCAGAGAACAGGGGCCCGGGAACGATTTTAAAGTTGGGGGGGGGGGCGAAACCAAATGTTTGGTTTTGGCATCTCACTTCTAATCTTGGTGCACCTTTTCGTTGTCAAATTTTCCTCATTGGGAATCCAAAAACACGGTTCCAAAGCTCATCAAAAATAACTTTGAAACTATTTCTACATTTTTTGGTTCAGGTCAATATTGAGGTCACCAGAGGTCATCAAAGATCAGATTTTCCAGTTTTAGGGCATCGCTCCAGGACCCCCCCCCCCCCCCCCCCAATAAAAAAATATATCGGGAACTATGATAGCTAGGAACAAACGAAAATAAACAATAGAAAGTTCTTGAAATATTCAATCATAACGGGTCATCGAATTTTATATCAGGATAATAGTTTGAGCTCCATAGGTCATCAAATGTCAAAAGGACTATTTTTTGGCAAAACGTTCGCAAATAACTGTTTCAAAACGTTCGCAAATAACTGTTTACCTAATACAGATACGGCAATAATTTTGATGACATCATGTTCGTCTCGTCAAAGCGTTTCGAATCACTTTCATTTGGGCCAGTTTAGGTCAACTTAGAACTTTGACCTCAGTTCAAGGTCAAGTGGCGACCCAAGTAGGTCATGTTGCATATTGGGAGACGTGTCTCGCGGAGAGAAACACATTTATGCCGGTTTCACTTCATTGTATTCATTTTATCGAGTTATTAACACAAAAAGTGTTGGTGACCTCAGCTGACCTCGACTGACCATGTAGGGGTCACTGAACAAAAAATGAACCTGAATAATCAATAATAGCATATTATAACATGATCCAGAAGGAATTGGACTGATATGCGTATTCTCGGAATAGGAAACATTTTAATATTTCCCCATTGACTTATAATGGGAGGTCACGAAATTGACCCGACCGGCGACCTTAGGTCACCGATATTCAAAATATTAGATATTCGAATTGTAGGTACCTATGACCTTATGAAATCCTGTAAGTTTGAAACCGATCGGCCAAAAACTGTGGTTGTGGTACGACCGCAAACTTATTTGGATGTGTGGTCACGTGACCTGACCTGAGATGACCCGTGGTCAAGAATTGCCCACAATGTAAATAATTGATGCCCGAACAGGTGTGCCAAAAACAGCGGCTGAAACGGTGGCGCTGTGCGTCGTGCGCCGTTTTTTTTTTAAAACGGCGGCGCTGTGCGCCGTGTGCCGTTTTTGAAACGGTGGCGCTGTGCGCCGTGCGCCGTTTTTGAAACGGCAAAAACGGCACACCGCCGTTTTTTCGCTATCCTCGAAAAACTTTAGGGGGCTAAACACCTTTAGGGGGGGCGTCTAAATGCCCCGCCCCCGGAACGACGCGGGTTAACATAAAAATACAAAATTATGAAAAAGTGGTGGTCATGTTTCCTTTGTAAACCCGCCTGTCGTCTGATAAAATACTCGAACCTGACGCCTGACGCTTTTTTTCTTGAAGAAGCCCACCAGTGTGGGCTGCACCGACCGCTTCATCACCGTATCACGGTAACCTACGACATTTACGTAAATCTTGCTTGCAATTGCCGCCCCGTCGGCAGGGACAGCGAGGACAGCTAGAGAGTCTCACGCCAGTTTGACCACATTCGTAACGTTGACGTGGGATAAACTTATAAACAAAATGCAGCAGATGTTTATCGCCGTCAGTGCAGCAGCGGATCCAGAACGGGAGTTTGGGGGCGGGGGCAAAATTCCAAAAAGTCTCACATAATTCTGAAAACTCATCGGATTTCGCTTGCTTATGCATTGATAGCTGATTTAAAGCAAACCTTCCTTGGTAAAAGTTGCTTAGATTTTCTTCTATATCATGAAATGTGTCAATTTTTCGCCGATTTCAGGCGGTTTGGGGGGGGGGGGGGTGGGGGGCAATTGCCCATTTTGCCCAACCGTAGATCCGCCACTGCATCAGTGAGTCATTTTAACGACGACGCGCCAAGCAGACAGCTGCCCCCAAATGTACTGCTACCAAAGTTTTTCATTATATCTCATAGAACATTTAATGAAAAAAGGAAAAGGAAGGAAAAGAAAGGTATACGATGATGCTGCTATAAAGGCAAAGCTATATAATAATAATCATTATAACATACTATAAAATAAAAGTAAAAAATGAAAGTGACATATGGAGGCTTTCATATTTTAAATAACTTTTTGTGAAGAAAATTGAAAGAGCTCATTTTTAGGAAAACTTCTGCTGGCCAAAGTTGGGGGGGCACCGCCCTCCCCCCCGGTCCAGATGTTGGGGGGGGGGGGGCAAGCGCCCCCGCTGCCCCCCTTGTTCTCGGGCCCCTGCCAGAGAACAAAAGAGAAAATGTCGCGGCACTCCCAGCTAAGAAATGGAAACAAACATAAAAAGCATATGAAGAGAGGTAGTTTGGGTGTTTGGGTGTCTTCTTTTTTTTTGTGGTGATATAAAAGAAGGCGGAAAATAGTCATTGTTGAAAACAGCAAATGACTGCCCCCCCCCCCCCCCCAACTACGTCCCAGGATATCATTTCATTCACTGTGTTAGTAAAGGGGATATCAGTCATACAGGGCGGAGGACAAATTCTGGTCTATTTTCAAATTTTCTTGCTGGTACTTTGTGGACCCACTCAGCTAAGCGTAGCTTGTTGCTGAGTAGAGATCCCAAAGCCAGCGCCAATCAATGGGTATATACATAGTATACACCCATTGTACATACCCATTATACATAGTATATATAAGTTAGCGACGGATTCGGATTATAATTCAGCGTCGAGTAACGATTCGCTTCACAATGTGGTCACTGGTCAACTTGGACACGCTGATCACGAAAATGACATTCATTTGGATATGCAAGGTCATCTTCAAGGCCATTTTCAAGATCAATATTTCAAGATCCTCCGCATAAGTGACCTCACTCGTGGCAGGTGTCAACACGGTGTCAGGCACGCCATAACATTGAAAAGGAACATATTGATCAGACACGATGGGCCCGCATGAGGCCGGCAGGCCTTAGCCCGACACCACTTATACACCGGGCCCGAACTTCGGTCGGGCCTAGCACTGGCTCCGTGGCCCTGCAATTTGCATAGCTAGTAGTAGGTGATAAACAGACCGATATAGCGAACGTGATTCTCTTTCGACGTATTTGCCCGCACTGTACAAATCTTTTTGAAGGTAACGGATTAATGTATTAACTTCTGCTTCCGTTATCTCTCCAATATCTTGTCGGATATTTTGACTTTTCTCATTTTACTTTTTGTGTTCGACTTTTTACGCATTTTACTTTTTGCATTTTACTTTTTGCGTTTTTGACTTTTTGCATTTGACTTTTTGCGTTTTGGGGTTTTTGCATTTGACTTTTTGCGTTTTTGACTTTTTGCATTTGACTTTTATCCTTTTTAGCAAATATGCAAAACTTGCAAAATAGGCAAAAAGTCATTTTTGCCTATTTTACTTTTTGCATTTTAATTTTATCTTTTTGACTCCTTGCCATTTTACTTTTATCTTTTTGACTCCTTGCCATTTGACTTTGTCCTCGTTGACTTTTTGCGGTTTTTACTTTTTGCTTTTGACTTGTCCTTTTTACTTTTTGCCGTTTTGACTTTTGCATTTGACTTTTAGCCGATTTGACTTTTTGTCCTTTTACTTTTTCACATTTGACTTTGTCTTTTGATTTTTTCACATTTGACTCTTTGTCCTGGAATCAACTTTTACACACTGTCGTATACCCAAGCGTTGTGGGGATCAAATGCTCCACAAAAGTCAATAAGCTCATACTAGTGGCTAGCATTCATTGTTTGCCTTAATGAGTTAAGTGTATGTATGCGGTCATTTCCAATGACCGCGATGCCTTTCTAAATCAGGGAGAATGATATGCACATGCCATTTTGTCACTGCTCCGTCTTTGATAGAAGACATCAGCATAAACACAATCGACAACGCTATCACCAGAAAATCTCCCAACTGCCTGTCCATCTGCCCATAAAAAGACCGATCATCATTTATCTCCAGACAGATAGAACAATCTCCCTCGAAATCGAAATTAATCGGCACCTCACACGACTGTGCGATTCTCCCATCGGACGACTGTATAATGTATATCGGTCGCCGCGGCGGCGGCCTCCGCCTCCATCGTCCTATCTCCTGTTGATGATATATTTATCTCCAGCGCGCGTGCCGCCAGCTAGACGCTGATTGGTCGGTGGAGTGCGGCGGCCGGCGGCGTTGCGGCCGTTGATTGGTTGTTGGACGGAGGTGGCGGCGGCGGGTCGGCGGCGGGGTGCCTGGGTGCTCCAGTGAGCCGCCAGCTCCGTGGTGGTGTGCCGAGACGCGAGGCGATTCACGACCGGATCAGGTGAGTCTCCGCCGCCGCCGGGTCGCGGGCGGCCGCGCCTGGTGGGATTGTGTGCTGGAGTTGGCTGGGATGGTCGATATTTGGCGGAGGTCCAGACGAGGTCGGAAATGGCCTTTCTAAACGTATCTAAACAAATGTGACCATGTGGTAGAGCGTGGTCAATGTAGTATGCCTGGGGGAACGAATTGATCTGGTGTGCACGTTCGATACTATATGGTATTCGCGGTTCTCTGCTCGACCTTCACAACGGCTTTGTCAGCTTTTCCTTTCCAAGATGCTTGTTTCAAATGTTTGTCTATGGTGGGGATAGGTGATGATCACCTTTGTCAACACAGAGTAAAACTTCTCCGTGGAACATGTTTACCAAGCACCAAGTTGGTACTCGTGTGTGTCACACTATTAGACATCCATAAGATGTAATCTGCCTGCTAAGCACTAAATAAGGCACATTGAGATCATAACTTCACAACTACGTTCGATTTACCTTGAATTTTCAACATTGCTGGTGACTACATGCTACACTTATAAGCCTTGTCAATCTATATATATTCCCCGAGCATAGGAGGGCAGAGCCCTGCTCCTACCGCACCTGGGTCACTCCTTGGATAGGAAGTCTCAGTCTGCATTGGAGCTCGTACACATAAGCTGGCATTAGCACGTTTGTATTGCATTGATTCCCCGGTCCTTGCGAACCTGCTGACGACCAATAAAGCCTTACACTCAGGAGCGCAGCCAGGGGGGACAAGGGGGGCAATTGTCCCCCCCCCCCCTCTTACGAGTCACCGGGGCCCCACCGATATCGGCCCAGATACCATTTACATTAGCTAAATGGCTTTAAAAAAGTCACAGAGGAGCCCTCAACCAGGCGAGGGGTCACTCTGGTGCATGTCCATGGCCCTAAGAGACACTGAAGGGCTTTTGAAGCCAACCCAGGGGGCTTCTTGGGCATATACAGGGGCCCATTGAGCCCACCCAGGGCCCAAAAAACTACTCATGGGCCTCTCAAGCATGTCCATGGGCCCATTGAGCCCACTTGGGTCCCCAAAACTTGTCCAGGGGCCTCTCGAGCATGTCCAGGGGCCCATCGAGTCTGTTCAGGGGCCTCTCGAGCTTTCCCAGGGGCCCATTAGATTGTTATTGAGTCTGTCCAGGGGCCTCTCGAACCTGCCCAGGGCCCATTAGAGTCTGCCCTGAGTACCCAGGGGCCCATCTAGTCTGTTCAGGGGCCTCTCGAACCTCTTTTAGTAAGTATGAAACTGCGGTGCGCTACCAAAAACCAGCGCTGCAGCCGATCCCCATGGACCAGGGTGTGGCAGGAAAAAATTGTAATAATATACTCGAACGTGACCTAACCTTTACAGCAATTACGGTCGCAGGGACCCACGTTTAGGACGCTCCGCTCGCATTCGCTCGATGCGCTGCGGCCCTACGGGGGGGGGCTATAGTCCTCCCCTGGACCCCCCCCCCCCCCCACCCCACCCCACCCCACCGCAGACCATCTCGTAGATAAAACGAGATGATTATGTAAAACATATTTCGAAGATCTTTCGATAAAATATCTCTACTTCACAAAAATCGCTGTGTTTTGGTAGCGGGCACCGCAGTTTCGTACTTACTAAAACATACACGCATTAGAGTCTGCCCAGGGGCCTCTCGAGCTTACCCAGGGGACCATTGAGTCTCTGACCCACCTGGTGCAATGTTTTCGTAGGTTTAAAAATGGTAATTTGATCAATCTGATTCTTTTTTTAAGGGGGGGGGTGGTAGTAAAAATCAATTTAACAATTTCCCACTCATGAGAGTGTGTGCTGCAATATTTGTCAGCTAATATAGGTTTTCCCCCCAGTACGTAACAATACGAATTAGTAATGCGCTCAGTACAATGCCTACTGAGGGTCTTGGTCCAATCCAGCGTATCAAAAGTTGAAGAAGAAAACATATTAAAAAAGGGGGCCTCACAAAATATAGTGGTCGAAATCCGTAAAGTTGTTCATATCCAGGGGTATATTTGTTTGGGGGGGCCTCAACACCTGGGATCCTCCCCCCCCCCCCCCCCCCTTCTGAAGGTCTGGCTGCGCCCCTGCTTACACGGCACACTGCACGGCTTCCAGCGGGCAACAGAGCAGCGGGCAACAGAGCAGCGGGCAACAGAGCAGCGGGCAACAGAGCAGCGGGCAACAGAGCAGCGGGCAACAGAGCAGCGGGCAGCAGAGCCTGTCACACTGCAGCGACAGAATGCCGTTGATAGCATGTCATGCATTGCTGTCCAAAGCGCCAGTCAGCAATGACACTTTGTGCAGGCTGATTGACTGATTGGTTGATGATGGAGACCTGTGTCTGCAGTGTGTCTCCTTAGCAGAGTGTCTCCTTAGCAGAGTGTGTCTCCTTAGCGAGGCATCACGGCGAATGGATAGCGATGTTATACCAATATGTAAAATGTTGACAAGAACAGCAAGCCGGCTTACGGGTAGAATCACTACTTCCTGTCCCAGGCATGGGGTTAGACCCCCCCCCCCCCCTTCCCCCCCCCCCCCCCTCCACACACACATAGGTCCCTTGTGTATTACATACGGAGTATATTGTTGTATATTGCTGTAGTCTATTGTATATTGCGTGCTGTATATTGAGAGCAGGCCGCCACTATATCTTGAAACATCGTGACTGGTGACTGGTGACTGATGACTGATGACTGATGACTGATGACTGATGACTGATGACTGATGACTGATGACTGATGACTGATGACTGATGACTGATGACTGATGACTGGTGACTGGTGACTGGTGACTGGTGACTGGTGACTGGTGACTGGTGACTGGTGACTGGTGACTGGTGACTGGTGACTGGTGACTGGTGACTGGTGACTGGTGACTGGTGACTGGTGACTGGTGACTGGTGACTGGTGACTGGTGACTGGTGAGCGTTCCAGACGGATTATGACCGAATCAGTGGTAATCAGTGGAATATGTCGTAAAGCACCAATGGCAAACGAACAGCATCTTAATATTGTTAGTAGCATTTCTTAAACCCTCTCCGAAATGCAATGTAAGGATTAGTAGGTATTACAGAAGCATCTCGTGTTGCTATAGTGTTGCAATTCGCTGCTCATTCGGTTGTGATACAGTCAAAATGTAGATATAGGATTGTGATTAATACATGGGCATTAAAATAGGTATTATAAGTAGCTAGAAAGATACAAAATATTGAATAATAAGACAATAAGACAATCAGACAAAGTGAACGTGGGATATATTCGCATAGTTTTTTAGATTTATTTATTTATATTTATATTCGCATGGGTTAACAAATTCATTACTGTCTTTGAATACGGACTTCTCCAATAACCATTCATGACAACACCGTTATGTCTTTAAATAAATTGCAAACTATTCCACTCAAGTTAGCATACAGCTCTGGCATACTAGTAATTACATCATCCTTGTATCCGGTTGCGTGACGTAATAGCAAACCAGACAATTCAACATTCAACGCTACAAAACATCAAAGTCGGAATAAAAAGTAGACATGACAAAGCTTCAGTCTTGTACCGCGGGATTATCATTGCAGTTGCCATGGCTGAAGGGACAAGAATGATGTCACATCATACCATCTCGTGTTCTGTTGTGAAAAACGTTGCATAGAGACACAATGCTATCCCACGACAATACCATAGCTGCAAGGTCGTTTTGTTGCTTGGTTGGCTCGGAGATGGTTTGGCTGGAGAGGAGATAAAAAGGAAGATTTCGAGATAGATTATCTAAGCGGCGGCGAAGTAGGCGTTCACTGTTCCTATGCAACATACCTGAGAATCAATGCTATACATATACAATGAATGACGGTATATAAACAACATTGTCCTGTGTCATACATGACGGCCACTGCTAATCCATGCAAACGCTCGCTTGAAATCAACAGCATATTTCTACAAAATTGGTGATATCAGAAGGTAGCCTTTTCAACCAGATTTGCTCATCGCGATAGATTGCGGTCCACGTGGCTCAGTCGGCAGAGCGTCGGGGTCGGAATCGCCTGAAACACCTGAATTCGGCCAGAAATTGATACATCTGATCGCAGGAACTTTTACCAACGCATGTTTGTTTAAAATCAGAAGAAAAAAAACGATAAGTCTTCAGAATTTGGTGAGTTATTTGGAATTTGGCACCCAAACCAGCTTGTTGACGTTCTTGCTCTGTTCTTGCTTAAAACATTAATAAACATTATTCCAATAGCCCACTTAAAATATACATGATAAAATGTATATTTATATAGATATACATGATAAAATGTATATTTAGTGTACAGCTTTAGCACGTCCTTCTTACACGCTGGTCCGACACACTCACGAGCTCCAGTCCTCTCTGTATTTCCTCCCAGACTGCCGACACCGCGCCAGACAGCCCCCGACACCCCTTACCCGGGGCGCAGCCCGGACCAATCCCCGGCCCGCTTCCCACCGACCCGCCAATGACCGCGGACGGCTCAGGTCACGGGTCATCTGAAGGTCACCCTCCAGACACCCCTCGGCCCTCGGCACGGCGGGTGGATGGGCGGGCCGGTACAAAATGCAACACCCAACACAGCTGAAGTTTGTTCACCATTGACTCACGTGCTTTGGTGAAAAAGCTTAAAACATATTAATTTGTGGGCGGGAGTCCAAAAACTGGGGGGTTTGTAGGTCATGTGATCTGCGGTTTTTGGACTAAGACAAAATAATTATACATCAACAAGAACCAAATTGTCAGACTTTATTTTTATCTATCGCGTGCTGCAGCTGCACACTAAATCGCTTTGAGGACTTGCGCTCCACAATTCACAGTTTGAGGCGTCGACTTCGTCTCGGCCACAGACTGTGAATTTTGTCGCGCTCGTCCACAACGCTATATTGTTGACGTTTCTCGCTTTTTATTTTGGTTATTAAAGTAAAAAGTTCACCTTGTTAATGGGGTTTTGAGTTGAGATAGCAAAGCTGTACTCCATGCTCGAAAATTTACTTGAGAAGCTTTCACATCTTTATAGAAACCCCTTAATTATTGGTTAAAATTGGCTCACCGTAGTTCTAGAAGCCGGAACGAGTGGGCTCCTATCGCTGATTGGCCGATTGCTTAATCTGCAAAAGCAACGATGACGTATTACTTCGGGAATAAGTATTATAAACATTGAAATATAAAGCGCTGGACAAGAACATGCTGAACACCTTATTCCCTTAATTGCGCGAATAAATTGTGTGAGGTATATATCGTGATTGTTGCTAAAATCGTCTATAAAACACTTCACAGCAATATTATTAGTGAAATTATACGTCACGTGCGTGCAGATGACGTCACGATGACATTGCGTGCATCTTAGCAATCTGATTTCGCATTAATTTACTCCATTCAGATGAAAAGTATGAATTCGTTCCAAATAATTGACATAATTTGTTTTTCCCGCGTCCATATATATTTGTATGGCTTACTACACCTTTTCTTAATGCGAATCGGCTTCTGTTCAACTGAACGTGGCATAGGGTAATTAATATCGTCTGCAGGCACACTCGATTTAGACACTCGAAGGGTGTCTAAATCGAGTGTGCCTGACGATATTACTTGCCCTAAGCCACGTTCAGTTGAACAGAAGCCGATTCGCATTAAGAAAAGGTGTAGTAACATGATAATTAATTTCTAGCTTCTCTCAATCATTTCTGAGCTTTTTAAAAGTGAACAGTTTCCTTTAACGTTGATGAATTCATATTTTCCAACTCCTCAGAAAGCTGTCATCCATTTTTAAGACGAGTGCGTAATTTATCAGCTGACGGTTTTGGAAAATGCAAATATCCTGTTTACCATATGCCGAAGTAGGAAACTACATTGGCGAGTGGCGTGCGGTAATTTCGGTTTACCGCACGATTCTACCACTATACTGCACGATTCTACTACGCAGTGATTTCTACTACGACATTCTTTTAACAGTATTTGAACGTTGTAGAACACAACGTATGTTTCTACTACGTAGTGTTTTCCTACTACGTACGACGAACGACATATGGTAAATCACTTACCGAACTCTGCTGTAGTTAATATTTTGCGATATGGGTGTTGTTTAAAGTTGATGAGAATTAAAATAACCGGTAACCTCATAATAATTATAGGTAAGTAAAGAAATAAATTAAGGCCGAAATTATATTCTTGGATATTTCGCTATTGAAGCTTCGTCAGCAAATTTGCTGATTGATTTGCCGACGAAGCTTCAATAGCGAAATATCCAAAAATATAATTTCGGCCTTAATTTATTGCTTTACTTACTTATTATGAGGTGACCGGTTATTTTAATTCGCATCACCATTATTAACCTGACAGAGTTTTGCCACCTTAGATTTCGTTGTATAAAGTTACCGCACCCGCTGCGCTCATCCTGTAACTTCAAAAACACCTCGATCGCAGATATTCACTTGCCAGCATCGTTCGGGAATATATAATTGTGCAAATGGTGCATGTAGGTCTATAAATGCCCAAATGATCACACAAGTAAGTGTTTTTGTCAGCCTCATCTCATATATTTACCTCTCAATATAGTATGGGAAGTGTTGATTAAGTAATTGACATTACCTCACTTGACCAGAAGTCGAGGATGGAGCTTTAACAAGTTGGTGTGGCAAAATGGTGGTTTCATAGCTGGAAAATTCATGTTACCATTTGGTGTGTTCATAACTAGAGAATCTCCCTTTTAACATCAGAATACCTTCAAATATAGCACCATGGGGCCTTATTGGCGCCATGTCGCCTTCAATGGGGCGAAATATAAAGCTGGTGGAAGTGGAACCAAACCCGAAGTTGGTAGGCAGCCGCACCACCAACTGAATAGGAAACTACACCCATGCCAATAGTGTATTGGCATCCTTCTCGGCCAGTCACTCGCCACCAGTCACCCGCCACCAGTCACCCGCCACCAGTCACCCACCACCAGTCACCCGCCACCAGTCACCCGCCACCAGTCACCCGCCACCGGAAGGTTCGTGCAATGACCCTGGCCGAGGTCGGCGGACCCCATCTGACACCGCGACACACAGGTCGGGTCTCGGTCGCTGTCCCCGTATCGCGGTGACCCCGCCGGCCACCGTACCCCCGTCTGACACGGCGACAATCAGGTCAGGTCGCTGTCCCCTGTCTCGCCGTGACTCGCCATTGACAGGATTGACACCAAGTCACGGGTCAGTGCCCGGCGGAGGAGCGGCGTGGTGGCGGGGCGGCGTGGTAGGGCGGCGCGGAGGGGCGGCGTGGCGGGGCGGCGGGGCGGCGTGGCGGGGCGGCGTGGCGGGGCGGCGGCGTGGCGGGGCGGCGGGCGGGGCGGCGTGGCGGGCGGCGGAGCGGAGGGGCGTCGTGGCGGGGCGTCGTGGCGGGCGGGGCGGCGTGGCGGGCGGCGGAACGGAGGGGCGTCGTGGCGGGGCGGCGGGGCGGCGGGGCGGGGCGGGGCGGGGCGGGGCGGGCGGGGCGGCGTGGCGTGGCGGGGCGGCGTGGCGGGGCGGCGGGGCGGCGTGGCGGGGCGACGGGGCGGCGTGGCGGGGCGACGGGGCGGCGTGGCGGGGCGGCGTGGCGGGGCGACGGGGCGGCGCGGCGTGGCGGGGCGACGGGGCGGCGCGGCGTGGCGGGGCGACGGGGCGGCGGGGCGGCGGGGCGGCGGGGCGGCGTGGTGGGGCGACGGGGCGGCGTGGCGGGGCGACGGGGCGGCGTGGCGGGGCGGCGGGGCGGCGTGGCGGGGCGACGGGGCGGCGTGGCGGGGCGACGGGGCGGCGTGGTGGGGCGACGGGGCGGCGTGGCGGGGCGACGGGGCGGCGTGGCGTGGCGGGGCGGCGGGGCGGCGTGGCGGGGCGACGGGGCGGCGTGGCGGGGCCCGGCCGACCCTGGACAGAAGCCGCGCGCCGCTCCAGTCGCTACACAGGCCGATAGGGAGGGTCGGCCTGGTCGGCCTGGTCGGCCTGGTTGGGTGGCGCTGACTCGGCTGGCGGTCAGCAGACAGGGGTCCGGGGACACGGGACACTGGGCTGCACCTGCCGGGTCCGGGCCCGGGGACACGGGACACTGGGCTGCACCTGCCGGGTCCGGGCCCGGGGACACGGGACACTGGGCTGCACCTGCCGGGTCCGGGCCCGGGGACACGGGGAACTGGGCTGCATCTGCCGAGTCCGGGCCCGGGGACACGGGGCACTGGGCTGCACCTGCCGGGTCCGAGGACACGGGGACGCGGGGCTGCATCTGCCAGCGGGGCAGGGAGGGTGAATGCTCTAAGCTATAAGACGGACTGCCGCCACTCGCTGATGTGGTCAGATCCACTCAGACCGTGCCGAAGATCCAGAATCAAGGAAGATATGCGACCGTATTAATAGTTTTTGGATTTAAAAAGGCAAAACCAAAACGGCACAAACAAGAAAAGAGTATATGGATTTCTCTAGTTTCAGCATATCTAATAGTTTATGCATCAAAATTTCAGAACTGTTCAGGATTTCAAGAGCCCTTATGATGAAATGAATACGCTTTGGAAATGTGTCGCCGTTTTAATTCTGCTGTATTGATATAATGTACGTAGTCCCTGCTGCATAACTTAGATTCTTTCTCATTAATTTTGCCGATGAGATATATTTATTCTACATATTTTGTAGTGTCGAATGAAATTGACTATTAAAATTACTTCTTTTAAAAGAGACCTCATAATATAAAAAGAGACCTCATAACCGTAAATTGGGGATATATCATACAATATTGGGGATATATCATACAATATCTAACTGAGCTGTACGAAGAAGTTGCAGTGTCTCCGAGATCAGTTTAAAAATTATCGATATTTTGGAAGATTGAACTTCAAGATTTATTTTATATGATCCAGAAATTTCCAGACTGAGTAGGATCCAGGGTAGTCTACATTTCTGTGCAATTTAAAAAAGAAAATATTCAAGATTGCAATACTATAGATGTTTGTATAGATGTATATATAGATGTATGTATAGATGATTGTATGTTTTTTTGTAAACAGTTGCCAACTCTGTGTAACATTGCCACTTTCGCTAGTGATGCGCTGGCAAGCGACATATAGATGCCACTTTGAATGTTCTCCTTTACTTAAATATGTGAATTACAAACATAATCAGCCAATCACTGATACTCAATCCAGATATAATTCATTATTGACGCATATAAAATCAATTCCCGGTTAGGGTTGTTGTTATTTGTTGTTGTTGTGGTTGTTGTCGTTTATAAAGCTCGTGCTGGTTGTGTTTTTGGCTTCACCCCGGGCCCAGCATGCAGTATCGCCGGATGGAGACTTCGGTTCGGAATATCAAATACGCACCAGGCGTGGAAATACGCACCTATGTACCCTATGTCTTGAATGAACTACCACCAGTTAAAGCGGCTTCTTAGGATAAGATTATACTAATGCTGACTGTGCGGAGATATTCATTAGTTTATTTTTTGGACGCCCGTTACTGCCCAAAGGCCAAAGGAGTAACATAGAGTAGTGATTTATATTTTCTACTCACGCTTATCCGATAGAAAATGTGCACGCCGCACAATGATCACAAATATGTCATAGCATTGCTAATACAACGTCTGGTTCTGGAGATACCGCGTACGGAATACACACACACTGCCAAAACTCGCCAAGGCGACGTCACACCGTCAGCATGCTGGCGGCCACGCTGCACAGTGGGTCAGATGGGCTCCAAAACCGGTCATGAGAAGAACAAGCTAAAATTATGCGGATTTTGACCTGAAATCGAAGCCTAGCCATATAGGGAATGTACATAATGATAAAAAATCACCCCTCATTTCACCCCCCCCCCCCCCCTCCCCCTCCTCCCTGCATCCCTCCCCATCACCCCCAAAGTACACACTGTTAAAAGTCCGCGACTTAATGAATTTGTATTTGAATTCAACCACCAAATATACCTTGCTAGTCACCATTTCAGTGAAGCAAATATGGCTGTACTTTCACTTAGGGAAGAGGGAGTCCCAGAGGTGGAGGGGAAGGGCAAAGTGGTCCCATTTTCCACCAGGAAATGCACCCTTTTACCTCTTGAACAGAAAGGGGCACCAAGCACATCATTGCAATATTGTGAATGTTCGGATCATCCTATGATGATGACTTAGTCATTTTCTGAAAAGCAAAACAAAAAAGAAATGATATGTATTTGTTAAGTATACGCGTGTTAACCCGGCATTGACTGAGGTCTCAGAAGAACGCCATTGACTGGGGGGGGGGGGGGGGGGGGGGGCGTTAAACGTCTCCCTCCTGGTTATCTTCCGAACAATAATCGCAGCGAGATGCGTAAAACGGCAATCGAAAGCTCCCAATGAGACAAATCTAAAACATGCTAAAAATGTCAAAGTGAGGTAAAATGTTACGTCACGGTCAGGTCAAAGGCCAAAATCGGCGTATTTGAGTTTATGGGCCATATTTTCCATCCAAAGCCTTCGATTGCAACCAGTTTCACCCAAAGTGTTGCCAAAGGTATGATACATATCCCGCATGAGCTAAAGGGAGATTGTTGGCCAAGATCAGGGTGAAGGTCAGGTCACAAAAGGTCACTATGCTCAAAATATCTACGAAAGTCATGCAACACATGTTTTATGAGTTATTTTCCACGTATAATTCGATAGTGATAGTAATTTTACCACCTGACTTCATTTACGTGACGTAAATGTCAATTTTAGGTCAAGTTCAGGTCACCAAAGGTCAACAATTTGTATTGTTCAATCTAAACAAAAAAGGCATGTTGCTAGGCCAGTTTTGTCTCTGAAATACAGTGGCGGCATTTATTTGTCTGTATCTAGTCAATAAAAGAAAGAAAAAACGCAATTTCAATATATGACGTCATGAGTTACCCATACTTTAGATGTCATAAGTCAGTCAAAAATGGAGATATCAGTTTGAAATTTGGTATGGTAGTTGCCTAGGTATGGTTCTCTGACATGTCTTCCGGTTTTTGAATATTTTAGATTTTTTTAATAAATAATTTACCCCCAAAAACGTTGAGTTTTTTGGGGTTAAAAACTAAAATTTTCACAAATCCGAGATAGCAGGTTTGTAGCCGTTGCAATTTTCTATCTTTTGGCGTTTTTTGATTGCATTTTGCTTCAAATGGGGCATTTGTACGGCCTGGCAAAATTTAGCTGATTTTGGTGTAAAACTCGTGTGTAGTGACGTCACTAAATTCGCTATAACAAAAAAATCGACCAAATGTCTTCATTTTTGCACACAAGACGTAACAATTATGTATAAGAAGGTACCTGAAGTTTCAGGTTGAAAGCGCTATTAGTTTTTCAGCTATTGCGAACATTCATCAGGGGGGCGTTACACGCCCCCCCCCCTCCCAGTCAATGGCGAGTTAAGTATACTTTACACGCAAACTCCAGTGCCACTAACGCGCAATGGAGCCCCCCCCCCCCCCCCCTGAGATCTCCGAAAGTATGAGAGCTAGAGCGACCAAACTTACAGGACGAGTAGCTGATATGATGATCTACATTTGCTAAAATTTGGGTGACCCTAGGTCAATATCTTCAAGGTCAAATGAGGTCACGGGGTAAACTAGGCATTTTGTAACTTGACCTCTACGTGACGTTATAGGTCACCATAAATGGGGACGGGGTTAATGAGATGTTTCTGACATCAATTTACCCAGAGATGCCGAATGGCGTTTGAATCGTCCCGATCCGACTGCTGGTGCCTGATATATCGCTTCGCTGTCCGCGATTCTCGCCGCCAACTTCGATTTAAAATCCATATAACTCAACAATTTATTGACCGATTTTCATTGTTTTGGTGTCAAGCGATCCGAGATTGTGTTGGCTTAAATGTCACGAAGTAGCAGTGGCTTGCCTTTTATCGTTTACGAGGTATTTACGACAAACCTGTGGGGGGGGGGGCACAAAAGTGTCCCCCCTCCAGTGCGCGTGTTAATTAAACTGCGTCTTCGCCAAATGTCATGCATGCTATGCGTTTTTGGGATAATCATAGATTCCATGCATCGAATTACCTATCAAACATTTAGGTATATATTACAATTACCCAAACTGCTTCTGACTTGCATTCCCTGTAGGCAACTCATCTGAGGTCACTATTTGAAGACATAAATGAATCATTATATCCAACGTATCCACTTGGAAAGATTAATACGCAATTGAATCTCCTTTTTTCAGTCCCTAACATATATTTATTTTGCTGGCTAGCTCTTTTAGTTCTCGAGATATAGACGGCTGTGCTAAGGATACCCATATATGGCTGAAATTTGACCTTCGGTGACCTCTGGTGACCTTAATATTCACCTGACCTAAAAATGACCTGCGTACTTTCGATAGAACTTGTCTCGAGCTATCTAACATACTTTTCGCTTGTCGTTATGTTGCGCAGTTTTTTAGATAAATACATAAAGAAATCCCTTCATTGATGAAGTTTTCACCCTGCTGATCGCGTGGCTACTTGGAAATAATCATATATTTTAAATTGGCGCAAAAACGCGCAGATGATCTCTGCATAATCTGAAATACCACACTTTAAACTATATGTGCGCACATAAATTATGGCGGGACCTGGTGGGACTCATTTTGTATGATTATGGTTATTACTCGAATATGTTTTTACTAGCAATAATGCGATACAAATTGCTATATCCGTGAAAGTACCAGATACAATCCCAGATGCCCACTGTGAATCAATTTTTGGTAAGCCAAAAGAACGCACTTTAATTTGGTCCACTACCGATTACCATGCATTCAACTAGTTTGCCACAGAGGTCCCGTTTAAGCAGGGTTTCAGTACACCTTCTTGTCTGCCTCTCCTAGATCCTGGGCATAGCATGTGTTTAGGCTTGTTTTTTACTACTCAATCGTTGTCTGGGAGAAAAAAGAGGTCACCATTGGATGCCTTGAACAATTTATATTATTTTAGGCATAAATTAAGTCGTGTAGGACCTATTTGGATTTTCGCTCCATGACCGCTTTTGGAGCCCATCTGACCCATAGTGCGCTGCCAAGCCGAGCCGCGCCGGCGCGGTTACGAGGGAGAAAAAACGGCCTCTAATTCACTGCTATAGATGCCAAATTGTTGAGGAAATTACTTTCTGTAGTCCATCCCAACAGAGCGATATTGCAAATCTTCAGCAAAAGACAAGTTTCAAAGGCAAAAAAAAACAAAAAAACATGGAGTAATGTCGAGCGATTTCCGCATTGAAAGCGGTGCGATCCGCATTCCAGCCTCTATTTGTGCTTATTTGAATGGGCTGGACTCTGATTGGCAGCGGCAAACATTATTGTCGGCATTGGTACGTTCCAAGACGCCACCTGTAGCAGCGGATTTGCAGCGGCAAACATTATTGTCGACATTGGTACGTTCCAAGACGCCACCTGTACAATACGAAGGTGTGTGGGTTGTTCGTGCTCTATGAAAATTGTAAGAAAATGCAAAATAAGAGTTGATTCACTAAATTTCCCGTGATCATTAGAAAAATGTTATTATTTAAGACTTCTTGCGAGTCGGTCTGCGTGCACTGTGTGTATAAATGTCATGATAAAGGCTATCACTGTTTCGACTGCGGGTTCATCTCTTATCTGTTTCCAAAAGATAGGTGATATGTGTTCTGCTTCTGCAGTGCATATCCTTTGCAAGTTGCATCCTGGTCTGGCAGGAACTGGCTTATACACTAATGGCAATGAGCTGTATAGCTGACCGTCATACCACCTCCCACCAAAAGTTGTCGAGCCAACTGGTTGCCATGACAACAGCTGAATAACGCCCGTGTTAGACTGGGACATGCTTATATTTATCCTGTTCAGTACTCGTCATTTATTACAAAAACCTTGCTTTTTATACATATTCGGGGACATGCTCATTGAAACGATCCCGTGAGTTTCAGTCAACGTCTTTCAACCGATTCGGATGCAAAGGCTGAGTGATGGAGATTTCGAGGATTTTGCTGTGTCAGCAGCTGTAGTGCTACAGCTACAGCATGCTGGCCCAATACTACGTAAGACTATACCTGAAAATGATGCGTCGACTCTGGACCCATCCGTAACAACCCTTCGTGGTACCCTTCAAAGGTCACCGGAAAGGTTGACCACCTGGGTGTGGCCGGTACCCGAGCCATTCGCCGATTACAGTTAGCCAGTGGCGTTCTGCTGTATCGGAGCCGTCTCAAAGTCTCCATATTCGGCTGGGTCGGTGCGCCTCGCCAGACGGCTGACCGCTCCTTCAGCTCAGATTGAGCGCCAGACTGCTGAGCAGGTGAGTTCTGAGTCACGGAGTCAACGCAGGACGGCCCATGTGGCGGCGACACGGTGTCACGTGCTCACTAGTCACTGCTCAGCAAACCACATTTATCACAACGGCGACGCAAGGACTAGACATCTTCAATATACATTAATTTAAAAGAATGAACAAGCTACACAAATGGCCGACAAGAGGCTTTGAAGTTGTATGTAAATGTGCCTAGCTGTATGTCCTACATTTGACAGCCTGGGTCCCTGGTGTTTTTGCTTCAACACATGTATATTATACACACTGCACATTACACGTGGCGTAAGAAATACTACTCGGCGCTGCACTGAAACATACGTATATTCGAATGTTTCTTAGAAAAAAGATGACTCAATGACATTAAGATCTCGCTCTATTTTGTATTATTAAGTTGTGTACATAATAACAGAACGATGTTTCCATCTCCTTTGGTGATTTGTATTGTTGACCATTCCGTGAGAGAAGGGGAAAAATCTGAATATGAGCGGCCCAGCCCGACCCGGCCCGACCCGTGGCGGCGCTTTTGAGAAGCTCATATCTCTGCAACCGCACGTCGTCCGATTGACAAGTGGGCT
Source organism: Chirona hameri (assembly GCA_036785665.1). Classification (NCBI taxonomy): domain Eukaryota; kingdom Metazoa; phylum Arthropoda; class Thecostraca; order Balanomorpha; family Balanidae; genus Chirona; species Chirona hameri. The sequence continues at coordinate 61,166 of JAXIVJ010000467.1, forward strand.
TCTTTGCTGAGTAGCCCCATCCACCCTACCCTATTTGAGATCAGTGTGGTTAGGGACCCTCAACTGCCGCCTTCCCACAAGTCAGGGGTGGGTGCCTCTGTACGTGCGCACGTGCGCACGTGCACACCCCTATTATATATCTCAGGAACAGCTGAGCTGATTGTGTTCAAATTTGGTGTGTGGTTAGGGACCTCTCAGCCGGCGCCACTTTCCCACACGTCAGGGGTGGGGTGCTTCTGCACATGCGCACGTGTACAGTGTGCACCCCTATTTTATTTATCAGGAACGGCTGAGCCGATTGTGTTCAAATCTGGTGTGTGGTTACGGACCTCTCAGCCGCGATTTTCCCATAAGTCAGGGGTGGGTTGCCTCTGCACGTGCGCACGTGTACACCCTTTTTTGTATCTCAGAAACTACTTGCCCGATCGAGTTGAAGTTGTGTGCGGTGGCAGGCAACGTACTAGCAAAGCAGCACCCTTCACACCACACGCACGTGCTCACATCCGAATGCTATGACGCAACGAATCATCCAAACAGCATTACCCAATGTATACATGTCATGAATGCGTGCGCATACCAACCTCACCATACATTTCCTTCGCGCTCGCTCGTTCATCGCCAACTACGGCGCCTTACTGGTATTATCATTCGTGAAAGCTCATCAATCGTTATCCAATTTACCCGGATATACTTTATTTTGAAAGGTGAAGTGTGCCCAAGAATGCAAAAATATTGATAACCCAACTGATTTAGGTTAAGTGGGAAAGGGCATTACATTCGTCTTAAGTCATTCGTTGCAAGAACTAACGTTTTCGCCTTATTGAATAGTCACATTAACATTTCCAATAACAGGAAATATTTGCCAGCATACACAAAATATGTTCGTCTTTCTTTTAGAAGCAAATATAATTAATCTGCCTTTGACGTTCCCTGGAACAATTATTATTACAATGGCTAGAAAGAACTAAGAAGAAAAGAAGGAACCGTACAGAACCTTTTGCTGTTATAATACTGCAGAAATTCCAGATGTCTACAACTCTTTAAATAATATAAATTCAACACATTTCGAAGAAGTACGAGACCCTTTAAGACAAATTATATTGACACTTCGTATAAAAGATCACAAATACGTTAAACGTAACCGACTTTCGCCCCCTCCTACATCCTTAACTCCACCTAACGCCCGGACAAAACCGTTTTGACTGCACGTCGGGCTTGTTGGGCATACAAAGCCTCGCGCCCATGACGTCATCGGCCCAAACTCAGCTGAGCGGCGTACTGGCCGTCCATGCGCGGCGGTGCTGACGCCGCGTTCCAGGGCACGGAAATCGCTCACTCATCATGGAAGCCGGCTCGGCGGCGGACCGCCAAGGCCGTGCTGCGTCTTCGAGAGCTGGAAATATGCCCAACACCGCAGCTGGCGCAGCATTCTGATGACCTGTTGCACGGGAAGTGCAGCGCTGCAGCAGCGCGCTGGCTGTGGCGGGGGGGGGGGGGGGCAGGTGGCAGAGGTGACGAATAGAGAGGGAAAGGGATTGATTCAGTCAGTTGAGATGTAGTCAAATGCAAATACATCAAGGATGAATTGGGATCCATTCCAAGTACATAGCTTCCTTTCTTAGATCGATCGAAATCGAAAGCAAAATATGGTAAAATGTATCTTAACATATTTTCGTCATTTTCCCGGAAAATGTTTGGTTCGGAGTATCGTTCCCGTATACATTTCATGACGAACAGTTTCAAGCATCATGCACTAAAAGTAAATTAGCAAATCAAAATTAAACCGCCCCATTTTCCAAAACCACATGACATATTTTGCGTCATTTGCGCATGATGGACATGTGAACTGTCCAGTAAATACATACAGACATACATGATTTCGAAAACATACATTTTGTAGCACCTCATCTGACATCTGTCCCACACAAAAATTGCTGATAGAAGGCATATGAGCAAACCACACACATGGCAGCATCCGATGAGTCTGCCCGGTATCTCTTATCGCTGTCATCACTTTATCCAACAGCGGGCAAAGCGTCTTACCACCTCGGAGCTCTGATGCCATAACGCCTCTCCTAACCGGGTAATCCGTTGACTGCATACCTCCATACCTGAGAGCATTGCAAACGGAGCAAGGGAGTCCGGAGCGCCAGGTGCCGTATAGGCATTGACTTTGTTATGATAGGTACCTTCCTTTGATCATTATGCAACAGTATTGCGCTGCCTAAGTACGGGTTATATTGGATGTATCCTCATATAGCTTTTGTTGCTGTTCCTCTATGGCTGCTCCACGTATGCTGGGGTATTCAAATGCGGATTTGTTATTGAATGAATCATTCAAAATTGCGCATGTCCTCGCCTTCACCTATGTATATGGCCATAGCACCATATATGGCCATAGAACACAGCAGCACAGTAAGACAGCTCGCAAGGCAACACAGCAAGGCAGCTCGGTTAGAGCGCTTCATCGCCTGGAACCTCATGTTGCCAGTCCAGCTCTCCAACCTCAGATCACGGCCGACTGTTGTGGCTGGCTTCAGAGCCGGCAGTAGCGGCAGACTAAATACGCCAGCGGTCCGTGCCGCGCCGCTGTCGGGTGGAGGTCAGAGGCCACCTCAACACTGCCCGGGACGGGGGCCGCATAGCTTCCGGCCATTGTCGAGGCAACGAGAAGTGAGGCGCAAGGACCGGCCGCTGCCTGCCAGATGCCTTTGGAGAGCTGTGAGCTGTGTCTCCATTGCAAACGGGCAGTGCTCTTTGTATTCACTGTTTGCACGTTTTTGACGCTGTGCGCGCCACTAAATTTGATTCCTGCACCGCTGGTGTTTGCTGTTTTGTCATTCTGCTGTTGCTGTTGCTGTTGTGTCAGTTTTGTCATTCTACCGACATGCTTGGTACTATCATTCGACTCTCCAACAGGCTCCGGAACAAAATGAGAATGTCTATGAAGTTTTTAGGGAAGTTTGCATAGTGTGTGTGTTACCTGGTTGGGTCTTCATCATCACGGTGGTCCTGACAAATTTAGAAAATTTGTGGCAGAAAAAAACATAGATGTGCGAATGGGCACGACCCTCCCCCATTTTTTAAAGTCTGTTTTGTTTTGAAATTCTGTTTTGCTCAAATCTTCTGTTTTGTTTGATAAGGAAAATTTGAGACAGCAAAATACAGCTCAGGAGGATACACGATCAAATCTTCAAAGAAATCTTGCGATCCAAAGTTTCGCTGGCCTTCCCCCCCCCCCCCACCCAACAAGCATTTTGCTTGGCGTTCCTACGTCCCTCGAGAAGAGCATCGTGCATGTTATTCTATCCGCTATCGATATTTGATTTACAGCCAAATCCTGAACACTATAGTCCGTTTTTTTTTGTTAGTTGGACCTTTGTGACTGGAGCCATTTTGAAAATAGCAAGCGCTGAACGCAGATAATTACTTGAAATACTAGAAAAATCAATATAAAATGGAATGATCAATAACATCGCAAGATTTTTTGTTGTTGTTGTGAACAATGGCCGAAATTAGCGAATCGAGCTTTCGTTCTTGCAACGAAATTAGCGAATCGAACTTTCGTTCTTACATTTTCAAGGCTTGAAGATGTTGTAAGAACGAAAGCTCGATTCGCTAATTTCGGCCATTGTTTAGGTGCCTACATAAAACAAATTATGTTATTGATCCTTCCATTTTATATTTACTTCACCACTATGGCAAACAACACCATCAAGCATATAAACAATACTAGATAAATCGGTTCGGTACTAGAGCAGTGCACATTTAAGTAAAACAGGGTGCATGATGGTAAAAATATAAATAAATCTTAAAATGCATACCTGTAGGATTAGATCATTCACTAAAGCTTGACTGAAGCTACATAATTCTGGCTAAAATTTAAATAGCTTAACACGTTTTGCGCGTGCTGTTTTCAAGAAGACTAGTCATATAGCAGTCACTACAAGAAATGCACATCATCATTTTTGGTCATTATTCACTCAATGTTGCACCATTGTGCGCTGCTCTGAGACGGACGATAATGTTAAGCAATCCTATATGTTGTGCACGTGCTGTCTTCAAGGAAGCTCCAGTCACATAAGGTCCAACTTACAAAAAAAAACGGACTATAGTTTATACTTCTTTGGCATACCTGATGCGAACCATACCGTACCTTCGCGTCCACATTTATGCTGTCTGTTCCGCCTTTTACCGCTCATTACCCCCGCTACCGTCGCCGTGTTATTTTAGCGTGCTGCAGCGCACCTGTCGCGGGGGCGCGGCGGTGGCGGCGGTGCTGCCAAACTCAGGTGTGAGACCGTTGAGCGGTGGTGAGGCCCGCGCCGCAGCGGCGGCGGTGCTTCCAAACTCAGGTGTGAGACCGTTGAGCGGTGGTGAGGCCCGCGCCGCAGCAGCGGCGGTGCTGCCAAACTCAGGTGTGAGACCGTTGAGCGGTGGTGAGGCTCGCGACGCGGCGGTGGCGGTGCTGCCAAACTCAGGTGTGAGACCGTTGAGCGGTGGTGAGGCCCGCGCCGCGGCGGTGGTGGTGCTGCCAAACTCAGGTGTGAGACCGTTGAGCGGTGGTGAGGCCCGCGACGCGGCGGTGGCGGTGCTGCCAAACTCAGGTGTGAGACCGTTGAGCGGTGGTGAGGCCCGCGCCGCAGCGGCGGCGGTGCTGCCAAACTCAGGTGTGAGACCGTTGAGCGGTGGTGAGGCCCGCGCCGCGGCGGTGGTGGTGCTGCCAAACTCAGGTGTGAGACCGTTGAGCGGTGGTGAGGCCCGCGCCGCAACGGCGGGACAGACGCGACAGACGCGACAGGCGCCAGACAGAAGCGGACTCTGTCGCCAGACCACTTAAACGTCATGTCCTAATGAACGTCCATCATAGTAGGCCCACTGATAGCGACCAGGTTGGCCGGCTCTTATGTTGGCGACGGCGGTGACGTTGGCGGCTGGGCCGGGATTATTATTTGTGTTTTATATGCGATCAGATGCTATGAAAGCGAGTGATGCATTAATTCTGGAAGAGACCTATGATGGACTGAGCCGAATTGGCTGCGTCGCGGGGGCCAAATCACAGCGAGTCATCAAATCAATATCGGCTAATTGTTTCCGGATGTGTTGTCGGCATGTTTGATATGTTCCGGAGCGGCGTTCGAATCATGTGTAACCCGCACCTCACCATCCGAGGAATGAGCGAGACGCTGGGAGGTCTAATGGGTGAACGGCGGTTTTTATATCGATCAAAAAAGCCGATATCCAATGAATCATGCAATTGCAATTGTATTGGCTTCGTCCGGTAATGTTACAGGTGATTTAAACCCCATGTGAAATAGGCATTTCATGTTTAGCAGCACAAGTGATTACTTCCAAGCATTAAAAAAAAGTATAATTATTGATAAGCGAGCTCGGGCATGTATAACAAATATGTCAAAATACGTAGGGTAAAAATACCATTTCCAGTATAGGAGATAATAAGAAGCCTAGATCGAAGTTGGACAATATCCAACCAGTAAAACGCCTTTTTGGCGATGACCGAGCGGGCGCGCTCTGGTAAGGCTAAAACAGGTTTGAAATATGAAACGGTACGGGAGCACACGTGGTAGTAACACATAGTCCTTTTAGTCTTTTTAGTCCTCAATAAGAATTGCCAGGCCTCCATGCATGCCAACATAACAATTAAGTTGTATTAAATTGTTCATGATCTCCTTTCTCGAATCCGCCAAAAGGAAATACGTCCTGAGCGCTGCATGCTTCATCGTATAAATTAATGCTTAGATAAATATAGACATTTTTGATCAGGAATGATTTTGTTCATTTCGACTTTTGCGTGTGCCACGCACTGTGGTACCACCCATATCAGAAGGCACTATACCAAAAGCAAAATTGATTTGATGGTCCTATCCAATGGTGATAACCCGATCTCAATCGGAGCAGTGGTTGCAAAGTTATTAGCTTCCGAAAAGCGTCTGTACGGCCGTGTCGGGCCGGTTCGGTCCGGTTCGGGCCGGTTCGGGCCGGGTCAAATGTATATTTGTCTAGTAAGTTGAGAAACCTCATGGGAGCTTCGCACCCGATTGGTAGAAATCCAAATGTGTCCCCCAATTGCATAAAGAACCTTTACTTGACTTAACATTTGTAGCAAAAATATACCTCTGTTCTGATTTCAAATCGGTTATACAATATTTCGAAATGGAATAACAAATAATTTAGCACCAAATTTTGTTTCTTATGCTGTGTAATTCCAGTGTAATTTCAGTAATTCCGCTGGAAATAGAGGGTCCAGTGCTACATTTAAGAAGTCCTTTGCGTTTGGCCACGTTTTTCAAATTAATTTGTCATCATATTGTTTCCCCTAATTTATGTTTCTGGACAGCACGCCACATATCCAGCACTCCCCCGCTGACTGTGCTAGCACATCTGACCGGGAACTGGTGTGTTGTCTGTCGAACATTGTTTACTACACAGGTGCATCCCACAACAGGAAATCCAGAGTCAGCATCCCCCCCCCTCACACACACAACCCGGACCACGCCTGTTTGGCCTGTCGCCCGACAGGAGGGGGGCAGGCGGGACTGAGTGACCCCTCTCAGAGGCGGTGGACTTGATGACGCAGCGCGGGGACGCAGCCGCTGGCAATAGAGGGTACCGGGTAGGCTGCACAGACGGACTCATCGCAGACCCAGTCGGAAATACAGTAGCAGGCGCCTCTCTCAGGAGTCGTTATTTTTCGATTTAGCTCAGGAGATGATTTATAGAGCTGGTCTGATTTATATAGGTTTCGAACTGGAATTTGGAATTTGGAAAACACGTCTTCTTAAGTTGTATTTAAAACTATTAATACATCAAAATAAATGTATTTGTATTTTTTCTCATCCAAAGTAATGCAGCAGATCTACAGGGGTCAGGGTGTTTCATAATGAATGTCAATTTTAAAATTGTTATTATTCACTTGTTTGTGTTTGTTGGACTACTACACTTCTAAACATATGGACATTTGCATTTTTTCAAGTCGGATTTCCCTATCTAGCAAAACGGTTCAACGATAGCACACCGAAGTTCAATGCACTTTCAATGGCTTTTCAACGGAGATGGAGCGTGGCCCGGGTCGCTTCTTCGGGATCTTCGGAGTTAGCCAACTCTTGTGCAGCCTTCAGCCGGTCCAGACTTAACAGGATGACTTTCTTAGCTCTGCCAGGGTCACGGACAAAAAAACAGTAGCCTAGTGATGGCAGTCATGTGCTTCTAGCAGTCCACAGCCAGTCAGTCAGACAACAAATAATTTGACTGCGGATCTTCAGCCAGGTTCCAGATGGGTTTGGGGGTCAAACTTCGGCCTCATTGATTACGAATCCTTGGACGAACTTCTCAAATGCGTTATTCTAGCTATATATGATGTGCTGAATATAAAACATAGCAACAATTTTAGTTTTACCTTCAATTTCGCCCAAAGTTTCTTAATTGAAAAATCATCCACGTCTACTGATATTAAAAAAATATGGCGCAGTGTGCCCCTGGGCGCGAGGAGGGGAGCCTGGTATTTTCAACCCTCAGCTCTCACTGGCTGTGTGAAGGCTACGACATGTGTAGGAAATCAAAATGTCCCAACCATTTCCAACAATACTCGTAAGTTTGCACTTGCTCCGCTTATTTTTACTATACGTACTTTCGATTTTAGCATTTATATTCTTTATGAAACACCCTGTAGATTACTCCTGCTCATGATATCTTCGAAAATCAAGGCACACAAATACGCTAACTTCAAACCAGGTCTCGAGAAGATAAAAATGAGACATATTATATTATTTTACATACGAAAATAACAGGAACCGTTACTATGTTTGCTACGCTTGAGACCATCATAGGCTGGTGAGATGTTCGACGGCTATATCAAAAACATGGAATTGCACCAGACTTTCGTGTGACAGAAAATGAGACGGCACAGGCCGCCTTTCGGCGTAAATATTGAGTTCATATAACGTATCTGAGATCACCACCTCGTCGCTATCGCAAGAGCGATTGAATCATGTTTAAACCAATCGAGCAAAATAACGGATCGACCTCGACGGTATCGGTACATCATCGTCCGTTTGGAAAAAGTGACGAAAAACTTAAAGAATCCCACCCTTGCTATCGTTTACCATTCAAGCATCTCAAGATGCGTAATGGATAAATAATAGGGATCAGCATTTCCTAAAAACTTAGTTCTGTTTTTATTTCAAGATTCAATAGATTTTCTTACAAACATGCCTTGTAGTTTTCGATTAGTGATATTTTCGTATCGGAAAACAGACCCCACGGGAATTCGGTGAACCATAGATTCTGTCGAAATTATTATAAATATATAAATGTTTGTTATGGGAGTTTCTTATGTCACAGGTCGCTTAACAAAGCGTTGTTTTATTTACTTCCAAATGTTTAGTATTTGTATGCATTAATTCAGATGTTTATATTACATCGAACAACCAGCCGGCTTCCAAAAGCCTTCATAATGCTTTATTTGTGTTATTACGTGACTTACTTTGGTGTTACTTCCCTCTTTTTGACACTATTTCGCTACCTGAATTTCATTTTTAGTCTTACGCTATTTGATATGCGAGGAGAAAATTCTGAAACACATATTCATTGATTGGCGGAGCTTAATCTACCGCTGGAATGCCGACGGTATACCTATAGGGGATGAATCGGAGATGATGTTTTGCGGCACGAGCACAGCTCAATTCCTGTTGGGTCTAAAGTATCCTTTACGTCACACGGCGGCTGGGGCGTCCTATTTTCCTGAATATAGGCGGCAAATACGGCAATGAAGCACGGTGAGCACTAACTAGGGCAAGACAACATGGCGGCAATGAAGCACGGTGAGCACTAACTAGGGCAAGACAACATGGCGGCAATGAAGCACGGTGAGCACTAACTAGGGCAAGACAACATGGCGGCAATGAAGCACGGTGAGCACTAACTAGGGCAAGGCAACATGGCGGCAATGAAGCACGGTGAGCACTAACTAGGGCAATACAACATGGCTGCTGCCGCACAGTTGGTGTTTTGCAATTCTCCATTGACGGAGTGACATCCGGCTTGCATCCTTGTCATTCCATCAGACAAGCTGCAAGTTTGCTGGAGGTATCGATAGTTGATTTAGTGCTGATGGGGTACTAAGTGGTCGAGACCACCCCTGGTGGGGTGAACGAGGCAGGTCCACGGCCTTGTGACGATCTACGAGGAAGCGAAGAGAGCGAGGAATGCAGCCGAGTTTCCGGATATAAGGCGTTGTATGTGACTGTTTTACCACAGCTGGTTAGAAAAATGCAACAGGTATGCGGATCCTTGCAAAACGAACGTGGCTGGTTAAGTGGTTTTGGATGATGCTAAATTTAATATTGCTCATTATCTCTTGTATTATATTCCGATAACATTTCATTAATCATTCACACAATAGTCACGCTCTGGCAAGCAATTTAGTCCAGCCCTTAATCATCATTTGTCATAACAATCGGCAAAAGCAAACGCGAAATATGTTAGCATCCTTCGCCCGCACATTTCTAAGCAGCTTCTGTTGTTTGTGCAATGAATCACTTGCAAAGTTGGAAGAGTTGTCATACTTGATTTATGGTTATCCTATTATAATTCTTACTGCTGTTAAGCATGCATGCCTGTGACATGTGGCCATGCCATGCATGCTCAATGTTAACGTGTTATGTAGCTAAGCAATAATTTTGCATAGAACACACACTTGATCTTCAACCAAACATGAAGCAGTAGAAGTTTGGTAATTTATTAAAAATAAGAAGTGCCAAGTCGTTCGCTCAATTTCATAAGTTATATACAACTAACAAAGCTAGCGATAAATTGACAAGCGTCCTATTTTCTCTGTTGTGTGACTGGGTGTCCATTCAGTAACATGTACCAGCACTAAGCCGGCTCTAAAGTTCCGATCCGAATACTCAACACATCGAAGTCCAGACTACTAACTGTGCTCACGGTGCCGCTGCGACTGGGCAGGTAGGCATCGCTGCCGGGGCTGTGGAAAGGGCAGTCCTGACTGTGAACAAAACAATGACAGAAAGTCTTGGATCTACAGTGTCCAGAAAGTGTAGGTGATTGAATTATGTTGTTTGTTGTTCTTTACAGAAATAATTGATCATTTGCATTTTTGGTTTTCACAGAAATTTACGTTTCATAGTCCAATAATCGGGAAAAAAATGCAATGTTTTTTCTCTTCACCCATCAGCCTCAGTGATTTCCTACCGGGACACGATTCGTCACCTCGATCGCTCCTCTGCGATGCGGCGGCTGGGTGAGTCTGGCGCCGGCCTGCCGCCTGCTGCCGATTACATCAGAAGCGACCCGGTGGACCGGGGAGGCTGGGCGCCGTCGCCGCTGATCTGATCCGGGGGACGGAGATGCCGAGATAAACGGCTAATGGAGGGACCACCGCACGCGGGCCACGGCCGCAGGCGCCAGCCGCACACGCCCCGCTGCCGGGCACCGTCACTGGGGGCTCGAGGAGGAGGTGGCCCCGAGTCCGAACGCTCGAGGAGGTCAGAGCTGGTGCGACCGGGCAGGTGGGCCTCGCTGCCTCGATGCCGGGGCTGTGGAAAGGGCAGTCCTCTGACTCCTGGCTCAATTAAGCCATGAACGATGGCGGTTTGTTTAGGTAATGCATCGATAAGTTGGGCGAGGAGGCTGATGCCGCAGAATATTAAGAGATCACTGTTTGGATTGGAATATGATTGATCTGAATTATGCTGCAATCGGTTTCCGCATTTCAATCACTCATATCTCCACCATCAACACATGTTACATCTTCACCGTATATGACTTTCCGTAAGAGCGAGAGGGGTGATGTGACCATTATCTCGCCTCCTTACGGGAGATAAACCTCGTACTAGACCTCTTTGACAATCCGTTGAGGCTGAAAAGCTGAATTGGTTGTTGCACTGTCCTGTTGAAACCACTGGTGGTGCAGGCAGCTGAGACATTTCTTCAGGACTTGGATAGGACCTGTATCACACAGAATTCATGGTGGCACGCTGGGCAACCGTATCTTCGAGGGAGAATGGGCGATGATAATCTTGGGCGGCATTTTAAGTTGTCCGGATTATCAACTTACTCATCCGCAGAAATGTGTTGCTTAGGATTGAATTTTCATTCTGAGATTTTGGGCGCTGTACAATATGTAGCATCCGCCTAAATTCACGTTCATCTTTGGAATCCACGCAGTTTCGAAGCGAAGTTATATCGGTTTTGCCTCGGTTTCTCGTCCGTGCAGGAAGACAAACATTCTTAACACGACTGTCACTGCAAAACCAACAATTGGAACGCAGTTGTCTCGTGGAAAATACACGTGCACAAGTGTGTGTTTTGCACTACCTTAATTTTCACCTACGGAGGAATGTAGTCCTTTTATTATGAGACCTAAATTTTATGCATTACGTATCAGCAGTGGGATAGGGTTACCATCCCCTCTCACTGTATCGTTGGCTAGTTTGAAACATCGTCATCGTTAACCACCTGGCCGAGCGATAGTGATATGTTACTTGATACATGTCAGCTGATATCGCACCTTTCAGGAAACCAGGCCACAAAAAAACTTCACCAGCTGCTGGTGATCGAACCCAGGAAGCGCTTCCATATGGCGAGGCACGTATGAACAGCGGCATATTCGCGCTTCCATATGGCGAGGCACGTATGCACAGCGGCGCTTCCATATGGTGAGGCACGTATGAACAGCGGCATATTCGCGCTTCCATATGGCGAGGCACGTATGCACAGCGGCGCTTCCATATGGTGAGGCACGTATGAACAGCGGCATATTCGCGCTTCCATATGGCGAGGCACGTATGCACAGCGGCGCTTCCATATGGCGAGGCACGTATGAACAGCGGCATATTCGCGCTTCCATATGGCGAGGCACGTATGAACAGCGGCATATTCGCGCTTCCATATGGCGAGGCACGTATGAACAGCGGCGCTTCCATATGGCGAGGCACGTATGCACAGCGGCATATTCGCGCTTCCATATGGCGAGGCACGTATGAACAGCGGCGCTTCCATATGGCGAGGCACGTATGCACAGCGGCATAGTTGGTGAAGTTATTACTGAGCCGTCGCGAAGCGGCCGTGAGGTTTCTCGTCAACTTACTAGACAAATTTACATTTGGCCCGGCCCGAACCGGCCGTACAGACGCTTTTCGGAAGTTAATAACTTTGCAACCACTGCTCCGATGGAGATCGGGGATTTACCATTAGACTGTCAATGAAATCAGTTTTGTTTTTGGTATGATGCGTTCTGATAGGGGTAGTACCACAGCGCTTGACACACGTAAACGTCGAAATGAACAAAAATAATTATGGATCAAAAATGGCTTTATTGATCGAAGCACCAGTAAAACGCCTTAATCGGCGTAAACCGAAATGTATCTGTTGCTGATTCAATTGGGTGTATATTGAAAAGTTTTCAGTGACACATTTCAACCTATAATTGCTTGCTTGGGACGACTTATATTCCCAGCTTCCCATGCTTCCCTGGGACAAACTACATACAAATTAAGTTGTATTAAATTGTTCATGACCTCCCTTCTCGAATCCGCCAAAAGAGAGTACGTCCTGAGCTCTGCATGCTTCATTACCGAGCAGGCGCGAAGCGGCCGTGAGGTTTCTCGTCAACATACTAGACAAATTTGCATTTGACCCGGCCCGACCCGGCCCGACCCGTACCGACATACAGACGCTTTTATGAAGCTAATAACTTTGCAACCACTGCTCTGATTGAGATTGGGTCTTCACCATTGTATAGGTCCATCAAATCAATATTGTTTTTGGTGTAATGCGTTCTGATAGAGGTGGTACCACAGCGCGTGGAAGTTGGCAAACGCGAACGTCGAAATGAACACAAAACCTTGCTAAAATCCTTATTGATCAAAAATGGCTGTATTATTCTAAGCATTGATTTATACGCTGAAGCATGCAGCGCTCAGGACGCACTACCTTTTGGCGGATTTGGAAAGGAGATCATGAACAATTTAATACAAGTCAATTTTTATGTTGGCATGCATTGCGGCCTGGCCATTTTTCTGGAAGACTAAAATGACTGTGTACTACCACGTGTGCTACCGTTTCATATTTCAAATCTGCTTTAGCTTTACCAGAGCGCGCTCGCTCGGTCATCGCCCAAAAAGGCGTTTTACTGGTCGTATAAATTAATGCTTAGATCAATAAAGCCATTTTTGATCAATAGTTATGTTTGTTCATTTCCACGTTTGCGTATGTCACGCGCTGTGTTACCACCCCTATCAGAACGCACTATACCAAAAACAACATTGATTGAATGGTCCTATCCAATGGTGAAAACCCGATCTCAAACGGAGCAGTGGTTGCAAAGTTATTTAATTCCGAAAAGCGTCTGTATGGCCGTGTTGGGCCGTGTTGGGCCGGTTCGGGCCGGTTCGGGCCGGGTCAAATGTAAAGTAAGTTGACGAGAAACCTCACGGGCGCTTCGCGCCCGCTCGGTTATTAATGTATACGATGAAGCATGCAGCGCTCAGAACGTACTCCCTTTCGGCGGATTCGAGAAAGGAGATCATGAACAATTGAATAGGTCAGTAAAACGCCTTTGCTACACCGCGCCCGCTCGGTCCTCGCCCAAAAAGGCATTTTACTGGTTACCGAGCGGGCGCGAAGCGGCCGTGAGGTTTCTCGTCAACTTAACTAGACAAATTTACATTTGACCCGGCCCGAACCGGCCCGAACCGGCCGTACACACGCTTTTTGGATGCTAATAACTTTTCAACCACTGGTCCGTTTGAGATCGGGTTTTCACTATTGGATAGGACTATCAAATCAATTTTTGTTTTGTTATAGTGCGTTCTGATAGAGGTGGTACCACAGCGCGTGGCATACGCAAATGTCGAAATGAACAAAAATTATTCTTGATCAAAAATGGTTGTATTGATGTAAGCATTAATTTATACGATGAGGCATGCAGCGCTCAGGACGTACTGCCTTTTGGCGGATTCGAGAAAGGAGATCATGAACAATTTAATACAACTTAATTTAGCTTTACCAGAGCGCGCCCGCTCGGTCTTCGCTCAAAAAGGCGTTTTACTGGTCTCTAAAGGTATATAACAAGTATTCGACAGTCCTAATCATATCAAATCATATTAAGATAATTCTGAACTGTAGGAGTGTTAAATGTGTTCCAAGTGACATTGTTTTGTCATTAATATCGTTTCGTATGCTTGACGATATGGCTCTGGGATAATTGGCCTTAGGAAACGGATATTTTGACCTCACAGCGATGGGTGGCGGCTGTTGTCTGGAAGGCTCTAATAAACGAGTTATCGACGACCAGGGCATCTGTTGTCATTTTAAATATCGATAACTATTAATTCTGTAAGACGCAAATGAACAATAGCTGCATTCAAAGCCTATCGCCGGTCACTTCACTTGTTGACTGGTGTGATGTCACAATTCGAATGCTTCAGGGATTTTGCAAGACATTGGAAAACCGCTTGTGAGGAATAATTTTGGACTGGTCAGACCAATTTCGTATAACACTTGAACAAATTGCATTGCTTTTGTCATTGAACATCTTTCAGTATTTTGAAATTGACCGTTCGGTTAAAAAAGTGTTGAACTTGAATGATATTTCATGAATTTGTTCTCGGCAAAGGAAGTTTCTGAACTAACGGCGTTGTCATAGTAACGCCAGTGTCTGGACTGACTGTTATTCGACTTGTAAGCACATAAAACTTGCACCTATTAAATAAGCCAGCCATTATACGATCAGATGTAGAAATGAAGGGTCAGCACACAGCTCTAATTTTCGAAAGGTCGTATCGTAGAAGAACTAGAATAACTGATCGTAGAAATTCACCCATTGAAAGGTTAGAATGAATTAAAAACGAACAGTGTTTGGTGTTTTCTTTTGGTTCGATATGTTATGTTACCTGGAAATGCCATTTTCCCATGGTTTGGAATATTTGACGTTCATTTAAGTTCAGTTTCAGAGTCATTGATATTACATGGTAAAACAAGTTGATATGAAGAAAATTGCGTTAACTGGCCAAAGAAAGTACACCAAGAATCCTGAGAATCTCGAAACTTTTCCAAGCATCGTGCAGAAGACGCTTACGAAAAGTTTTCATTCGATATTTGCTCCAAAAAGAAGACAACTCGTGAAGAGAAGTGGACTGGTGCGAAACGATATCTTTTGATGGATTCTCTCCATCATGCAGCAGATGTGATATCAATTGAAACATTGATGAAAATAGAGTTTCGGACCCGATTATAATTCATCTCCTTTCAGGCGCGGATCCCGGGGGTGGCTCTAAGGCGTGCCCCCCCCCCCCCCCCCCCCCGAGCCTCGGGTCGCGCCCGCCAAACGCCCCAATTTGGCGAAAAATGAGCACAGCGTCTGTGGAATGGATTGTCCGTCCCGGGCGCCCAATAAAGTATTTCTGACAACACGTATCTCAATCTGCGCAGCATGCATTTCGTCACGAGTGAAATACACTGCGCATGGCTGCGATTCGACCCCATATCAACAGCAGACATCCATCGGCCCACCTAACGAAGAACGGGTGTCGCAATGTGCGCTGGTTAAAGACATTCTGCTGTACTTAGTGGGGTCGGAAAGGTCAGTCACTATAGGGTGCCCCCAGGGGCTCCGCCACTGGAGACCGGGGGGACGTGTCCCCCATTCTTGAGCCAGGGGGATGATCCACCCCCCCCCCAATTTTCCCTGACAAACAACTATAAATCAGTGTCCAGTTGTACTCATTATTTGTTACCTCTCCCCTGTTCCTGTTCAACAAGCTTTCGCTGACGCCCCCCGCTCAACAGTAATTCGCTTCCGCTCCACCTCCCGTCCTGCTCAACAACTTCTCGGTTTCGATCACGCTCCACCCTCCTCCCCCTAGGTCAACAACTTTTCCATGACCCCCCCCCCCCCCACACACACACACACACACACACACACACACACACACACACACACTCCTCCCAGGTTGACAACATTTCGCTGACGGCGACCACTCGGCTTTCCTCGATCCCGTCCCCCCAAACAATTTCAAAGGCGTGGCGGAGCCCATATGCCCCTCCCCCTGACCGAAATCCTGGATCCGCGCATGGCTTTATCTTTTTGTCTCTCACGGTATTTCCGACTTGTGTGATTTTGGAGGCAGAATATATTTGAATATGTACGTGAGCGTAGCCGTTTTGTGGTATCTTTGTAAATGGACCGCCATCCGCCATTTCCATTTATAAATACGATATAATCAGCCAGCGGTGCTTGTAAAATAATCTTAATTATATGCGGGACACCTCATTTGAATACGCTGTTTCGGTGCATTCGACACTAATGTACGGTAGTTGTAGCGGCTGACTTTCCAAGTCCATGTTGTGACACCGCTTAATACAACAGAGGCTGTAACGACCTCGTAGTGTGTGGCTCATTTTGGAGTGCCTCTAGAGAAAAGGTGTCATTTTTTAGCCCAATGTCCTGTGGTAGCCTTTTGGAGTCCATAATTCTTATGGACTTCGAATAGCATCAAATCACCATCTGTATTTTGCAAGTTATTGTGGTTTCTGTAATGAAACCTCAAGTTAGCTTTGCTAACCTGCAATTTTGCAAACTAGTGATTATGGGCTAGGTCTACGTTTCCGCTAATTTTGGAGACTTCGCTACTCTTTCTAGATACTTTTTAAGGTGATCGATCACGATTCCTTGACAATATGCGTGAGACCCCTGATAACTCCTCAAATCATTGCTGAAAGGGAAATAATGACCTTTCCACAAAAACGGAGTTTTTACTTAAAATCGATAGACGAGAGCAAATTATATCGTAAATTGATCACAGTTTGCATATAAACATTCCTACCGAAAGTTATTTCAAGTTAAAGCTGATAAGCGTTATACGCTTATAACAGTCGGTACTCACAAGTACTTGGTAACGAATTCACTGTCCGAGCTAAATTAGCCAACCTACGCATTGCTATTTATCATGAAGGTATATAATATGTTTCATGCAGTCTATCTTTTGCGAATATGTACCAAACTTCTATGAAAAGTCAACAAACATTTGAAAAAGTGCATTGAAATCGGCTGTTAGTTTGGCCCCGGGCGGAGCCCTATTTAGTGTTCTCGATTATTTTTCTCTCAAATAAATTGGATGTTTTCCCCACGAATTTTCGCCATACAGGTATTCAATATATTGTAATGCACTCATGACACATTTACCTGAACCGTTTTTCCGTTATCAACCAATAAATATCTTAGAAAACCGTGATGCATTCGGCGGATTAACTTGGCCCCCTAAGACGACTTATTTAGTTATGCGATTTGTTTAGAGGTAATTCAACGAAAGGTATTCAACGTTGAACAGATTGATACAAAAGCGTTTATGTGTCGTTTCCAATAGTGGAGGGAAAACACCGATCATGAACTGCGAAAGAAGTATATGTACTTGCTTTTTAATTTTACCAAACTTCCAACTTCGAATTAGGGAATAATTTGATTTCATTCTTAAATTTAGATCACATCATTTGTATACCATAACGGTAGCCTAAGAAATTGTTGCTAAAAAAAATAAAAAGGTCATTATTTCCCTTTAAGTCTCTAGCATGTAGTTGCAATTTATATGCCGTTCGTTGTCGCAAAAGCGCCAGCGTACTTGCTACTTTATTTCGTTTTGCATGATAATGGTATTGCAATAATTGTGTACCTAATATAGTAATCCGGGGAAAGGCGCCCACCTTAAGGGAAAGGGATATTGCCACCTCGCAGGCCAATAGGGAGATTTTGGTGTGTATCGGTAGATTAAGCGTGTCTGGTTTCACCTGCAAAATTTGATTCCCGACCCCCCCCCCCCCCTATTAGAGATAAAAATAAATTTGCACTTCTCATGATTGGCACACATTCGTAAAATTGGAGTCGCCTCATCTCTATTTAGAATCACTTCTTTGCGGACTATGATTTGCTTTGGAATATTGAAAACTCAACATCCCCATTCCGTCAGTCCACTTTAAAATAAAAATGCGTATACACTTTACAATTAATTATATTTTCAACAACCATAGACTCTTGCATAATACAACATGAATAAAACAGCAAGAATGGCTATGGCTCGACTTTGGGGCCGTAGGAGATTTGTGACCAATACCTTATAACACAGATATACTTTGCAAGGTCAAGTCTCGGCGAATTCGAACGCTTCGGCTTTGGGCGGGCGCCAATTTCACAGCCAAACTGGATGAGAGCGGCCATCATGAATCTAGTACTGAGCACAGCTGGGACCAACGTTTTTGAGTCAGAAATATAACTAAATTAATTGCCGATACTGCTTTAAGTGCTGCAGGAGCAAGTTTGAGCTTGAGCATCCACGCTCGTTGATCCCCACCATTCATTTAAGTTGCTTTTTAGAAATCCTCCGGAGGTGGCAATATCCCTTTAGGGGAAAATGCCTATATCTCAGCCAACATGTAGTGTTTCAACCTACTTCTGACACTAGTTGAAACTTTGATAAGTTTTCTTTATTTTGGAACTTTTGGTGCCTTTGGCACCAGTGTAAGTAACATACATTTTCGACTTTTAAGAAGGCTGCAAAAGGGCGTCTTATCCCATATGTGGGGTAAGACGTCCACCTATTATAAGTCAATGTGGAAAGTCAGAAAGTGTACTTCTCCACCTAAAACGCAAAGTTTAATCCTATTTTCTTCAGAATACACTGATACAGCTTTGGGTCATTTTCAAACATCCAAGTAGTATTTTTGCTAGTGACCTCTGTGAGGTCACCTGAGGTCATCTGGAGCCAATGATGGATACTTTTTTAGGCATAATTTTTTATGGACATGACATAGAGCAATGAAACTGACGCCATGGTGATTGTCTTGTCGAAACGAATCAATTGCCATGTAGCGTGTCCTCAGAGGTCACCTAGTTCTTATAATCATAATTGTATTTTTAAACTGCTTGAGCATTGGAGTAAGACGCCCAGTGGGCGCTTTGCCCCGAGCTGGTAGTGGGCGTCTACTCCCCGTGCATTATGAACAAGATTATCACGCGTTACGAAAAATCGGTGGCATTCATGGCGCCGCTAACAAAAACATTATACGTAAATCTTGCTAAAACCGAAAAAGCTCGGAGAAGCTGTGAATGTCAGAGTATCTATAAATAATTGACATATCAACAAGCCCAATTTTTATAAACAGATAGTTCAAAAAGAAATTCAATCTGATAACTTATTGAACAGACTTGCCTAGCACGTCCAATTTCGTCCACAGCCGTTAAGAAAGGGCTGTTGTCTAGCAACGACAACAAAAACGTGCAAACGTTCGTAGTTTATTTGTTACGTTACGGTGGGCGTCTTACCCGGCTGGGCGTCTTACCACGGGTTACGTGTTTTTCATACTCGCATTTTTCCGTATTTCGAAGAAGAAAAATTGAACTGATGAATGCCATAAACAAAGGGCTCCGATTTGCAGATGCTGAACAAAATATTACCAACTTTTACAGGCCTGTAACAGGCCTTGCATTCCATTCTCAAATGATCCTATTTCCTTCTGAGCTCCTTGGTGCACTCTGCTAACTCTCTGAAGTGAGTTCAAAGTTGAATCACCTGCGACTGAAATCGTTTACCGTCCTGTGTCACCAGTCGGCACTTAGCAATGAGGCCGGCTGTCGGAGCGGTGGCTCCGGTAGCCGGCTGGCACCGCCTTATGTCCAGCAACGCCCCTGACTAGTCA
Organism: Chirona hameri; assembly: GCA_036785665.1. Lineage (NCBI taxonomy): Eukaryota > Metazoa > Arthropoda > Thecostraca > Balanomorpha > Balanidae > Chirona > Chirona hameri. Next base: position 80,894 of record JAXIVJ010000467.1, read on the forward strand.
GCCGGCTGGCTCACCGCCTTATGGCCAGCAACGCCCCTGACTAGTCAGCCGGCTGGCTCACCGCCTTATGGCCAGCAACGCCCCTCACTAGTCAGCCGGATAAGCTCACCGCCTTATGTCCAGCAACGCCCCTCACTAGTCAGCCGGCTGGCTCCGGTAGCTGGCTGGCTCACCGCCTTATGTCCAGCAACGCCCCTCACTTGTCAGCCGGCTGGCTCACCGCCTTATGGCCAGCAACGCCCCTCACTAGTCAGCCGGCTGGCTCCGGTAGCCGGCTGGCTCACCGCCTTATGTCCAGCAACGCCCCTGACTAGTCAGCCGGCTGGCTCCGGTAGCCGGCTGGCTCACCGCCTTAGGTCCAGCAACGCCCCGGACTAGTCAGCCGCTGGCCATTGGAAGCTCAGACAGTTGTAATTTCCATGAAAAACGTTATCAGTCGCTAGGCGACACCGGTACAACTGGGGCAGCCAGTCGGGTTTTTACCGGGGCTGGTAGTGGTGGGGGTGGCTGCTAGTGTGAGAATGAAAGTCAACGGTGGGAATCACAATAACGCGCAAATTAAGTTACTTGAGCGTATCCTTTGTCCTATACTTTTCACGATTGTTATCATTTAAATAAGCACCGTTGTCTGGAGATGGTGCACGATATTGTCTCCATGGTTGCTGTGAACCAATTGTTTACGGCGTTGGACGGTTTGAGTGACGTGATCGCGCCCGGTCTTCGCGCTCCCACCGCCTCTCACTCCACGCAGCCCGCCAGCGCGCGTCGGCCCGCTCCGTCGCGTGCAGGGAAGCACCCGAACCGCACCGCCGCGCCGCGCCGCGACGTTGGCGCCGACAAAAAAAACCTTGCCTCCGCCGTCGCCGCTGCCGACATCCCGCCAAATGGATAAACATCAATAGCGCATTAGCATAACGGCTGGGGGGCGGAGCCAGCGGCTGGCGGCGGGCGCCGGACGCGCCGCCGACCAATCATAGCGCGGCAGACACCTGTTCGTCGACCAGTTTTTGCGACGTTTCGGCGCCGCTCGAGTGCAGCTCATATGCCACCATGTTTTGCTGCGGCCGAGCGGGGGCCGAGCGCGGCCGAGCGCGGCGGGACCGGTTCGGAGCGGCGGCGAGCAGCGGCGAGCAGCGGCGGCGAGTGCGGCGGATGACAGTTTGCACGTTCCCGCCGCTATCTGGGCTGCCATCTGCGGCTCCGCGGCGCGTCGCGACAGCCGGGGACGGCCGCTATCAGGTCGTATATCGGCTGCATGAGCCGCTCCGCTCCGCGCAGGCCGAGCGGTGCAGAGTGGTACCCGAGGGCGGGCAAACCGAGTCGGCGATTGATTTGGTGATGCCGAGCGGTGCAGAGTGGTACCCGAGGGCGGGCAAACCGAGTCGGGGATTGATTTGGTGATGGAGTGGAGCGTGGTTTTGGCAGGATGTGGGGGTTAAGCTGTTTGACCGAATATCGAGGTGGAGAGTTGCGAAACAATCGGCTCTCGTAAACTGGTAGATTTAGAAAGGATATGTTGTGATTTTTTGCTTAGATTTGCATATTTTTTTTAGATCAGCTACCATATTTTTGTTTTACAAAAATATGTGTTAATAATATAGAGATATTCAATAAACTCACAATACAATGTATCACAATGTATTTTAGGTCACACAAATATTTGTTGTATTTTTTTTAGGGATTAAATTACTTCTCTATTGTATTGTGAAGTTTAAATTGTATTATTTTCATAATAATTATGTCTTACCTCAGTGAGAGGAAACACAGCCAGGAAATCTGTCAGGTAACAGCTACGGTACTTGGGCTCACGGCCCCATGAAGGCCGATATGAGTCAGCGCCAGTTTGTCAGAATGGGTGCTCCCCTTACAAACTGGTGCCTCTTGTTTACTCCAGCTCGGACCGCGAACGACGCACTGTATGTCACTTCAGATTATGGTGGCCTGAAGTTCGTAGCACCGATCGTTCATGGTCAGATATCATCGGTGGCACCGCGGAGGATCGTGACCGTTTTTTAGTTCCATGTTTGAATACAACTAAGCTAAGTGTGTTCTGGAAATGAGTGTTTAAAGGAAATAGTTCACCTTCGGAAAATTTTCAGAACACGATTTTATTATATTTTTTAATACAGTTTCTTTTTTTCTTTTCAAAAATGGTCCTACATCGCGCCAATTCAGGACAGAAGGTCGTAAATTATTAATGTTATGGTGTGCGTTATTGGTCTGCGCATGCTCCGTGCAGTGCTGGCACTCTCAGACGGTACGGTATATCATATATGCACCGCATTCCTTCACCAAAAAGTCAAATATCTTCGGCTGGAAAGTCTTTTCAGCCAGGAAAAGTTGCAGATAAGGATTTCTCAACACGGGCTACAAAACTGCTATTTCAGTTCAAAATCCCATGTTGAAGGTGAACTATTTCCTTTAAATGACGACTATATTTTGTATCGTCACTGCAAAGGCAACATTGACAGAGCTATCGATATTTTCAATGAGGATGTCGGAAGCAAAATGTCGGCCAAACGTAATATCATTCCCTTGGTGTTGGTCGTAACTGCGTCGTAAGTTCGCCGGGATAAAACATCCTCACAAACTAACAATTTGTCAGTGGGCAATGAATCAAATGCGTAGAATCATATCCACATGTTTAGGAGGATGGCATTATTTAACATTTTTGGGGTCAAAAACCAAAATTTCGCAATTTTGAGATAGCCGGTTTGTAGCCCTTACAATGTTCTACCTTTTAGCGTTTTTCGATTGCATTTTACTTCAAATGCGGCATTTGTAACGCCTGGCAAAGTTTAGCTGATTTTGGTGTCAAAATCGTGTTTATTGACGTCACTAAATTCACTATATCTCGAGATAAAAAATTCTGACGAAATTACTTTATTTTTGCTCACAAGGTGTAAAAATGATGCCCGGAAAGGTACTGAAAGTTTAGCGTCGATAGCTGCATTAGTTGTTGAGATATGACTAATACTCCTAAGGGAGGGGGGGGGGGGCTAACCCCCAGTGACTCGTGGGTTAAGCAAAATAGGAGCTCAACTTGAGTCAGAGTCGAGTCACTTAAGAACAATAGAGGGGTTGAGTTGAGTCAGAGTTGAGTCACATGGATATCGCTTGATTCAAAATTAAGTCGCCTGGATGCTGCTCAAGTCAAAGTTGAGTCGACTCATCCTCTTACGAGTCAAAGTCACATCTGACGAGAAAAGCAAATCCTAACAACTAAATAATAAAGGCGTCCAAACAATATTCTAGAGTGTAAGGGTGTGAATTTTGGTACTTTTAAAACCCACTTTATAATCATTAGTTGATAATAAATCAATTTTCTGTATACAAATAACATGAAGAGTACTTCACTACATCACTTACTCTGCTGGCCTTAACTTAAGTTTAAGTGAATGTCAAAAAAGAGCACAAAGGGAGTTTCAGAAGGTAGAAATCCTTTGCATCACAACTTGTCAGCAAAAGTTTCATTGCGCCGATTTTGTCATAGAGCCAAGAGCTATACATAATATACCAAGAGCTATACATATACTATACAGCTATACTATACATATATACCAAGAGCTATATATAATAACCAAGAGCTATACATTGCACAAATATAGGACAATATTTAAAAAAACAAGCAATGATGAATGTCAACATTTGTATTGTAATTTTTCATTTTCTTTTCATTGTTTAAATCGCAGTTTTCGAGGCAATGCTATGCTATTTAGAAAATCACATTCACAAGTATTTGTTTAACTGTGACAAATCCTGCGTAAATGTTTCGTAAAATGGTTTGTACTGAGCGCCTGGGCCGTATGCATATATCTATGGCCGCGTGTGTATTGGTATACTGTATGGTAAGGTTCAGTGGTTTTTCTGTTCTGTGGTTTTTCTGTCCATTTCCTGTCTTGGTAATGTTTGGTGGAGTGGAAGGCATTGTGGTTTCAATTAACTTGAAAATGATATGTGTTGGCTATATGCCTTCTTTCCTGATATTATGGTTATGCCCTCCTTCCTATATAAATTATTGTTATGCCCTCCATCCTGATAGATGGAGTGTAAAAATGGAAAGTGTGCAGAAATGGTTTAATTTATATGTTGACTGTAGTCTTTTTGGGGTAAATTTATATATCTTGAATATTTTTCAACACTGTTTTGAGAGACATGATAATAATCAGAATTGCTAACCTAACTCTCATATTGCCAAAAAGGATGTTTTAGTAAATAAAACACAAGATCGGAAGCTTTCGGCTTGCGCCTTCATCAGCCATGGCTGGCTTATGAAGGCGCAAGCCGAAAGCTTCCGATCTTGTGTTTTATTTACTAAAACATCCTTTTTGGCAATATGAGAGCTAGGTTAGCAATTCTGATTAAATTTAAATATATCAAATTATGTCCATGCAAGTGTATTTTGGTTTATTGTACCAGACAGTTAACAGATTTTTGGAAATAAAATCATTCCTCTCTAATCTCTTGGTGCTAAAATCCCAGTGTCCAATGCAATGCTATTTAGAAAAGAAGAAAAAAACATTAACAAGTCTTTTTGTTTTGTGAAAAATTCTGCATGAATGTTTCGTACAAAAATGCTAAATTATTGTTATGCATCAGAGTTGTGTTGTACCTACTCCAAGTAAAATTATGCCCAATATTTTCCTTTTTTTTAATTCTGTACTCATTTTCCATTTAGTGTACACATTCACTGGTAGTGATGTTTGATGTTGCATAGCATGTAAGTATTGAATCGCAAAGTATCTCTTATATGCTCTGTTGAGTGTTGTAAGAGCATACTAATTACCAACCTACCATTTTTCATATATTTACAAATGACCTTCCTAAAGATATATATATATAATATATATATATATATATATATATATATATATATATATATATATATATATATATATATATATGTATATATATATATATATATATATATATATATATATATATATATATATATATATATATATATATATACCCAAGGAGGGAGAAACCTTTTTTCCCAAAGGACCTGTTTCAGTGCCTTGGTGTCTGGTATGCTGATGTTATGTTGTTGAGGCTGCTATAGCCTGCCTTCCTGAGCAGAGATGTGTCACGTCCTTGGTGTAAGGTGCAGTGTCCCTTTCCTGTCTTGGTAATGTTTGGTGGAGTGGAAGGCATTGTGGTTGCAATTAACTTGAAAATGAGATTTTTTTGGATGTATGCCCTCTGCTATTCCTTCCTGATATTAGGGAGTGTAAACATGGATAGTGTGCACAAAATGGATTTATTTACTTGTTGGTTGTAGTCTTTTTTAGTAGATTGAAGTATTGCAAATTACCTATGGCCATGAAAAAATGCATTTTGGTTTATTGTACTAGACAATTAGCAGCTTCTTGGATCTAGCGTGCTGAATCACTCGATATCCCAGGTTAACGCGCTGGTGACGTTCTACCGGGACTACTGGTGACGTTCTACCGGGGCAATTAGCAGCTTCTTGGATCTAGCGTGCTGAATCACTCGATCTCCCAGGTTAACGCGCTGGTGACGTTCTACCGGGACTACTGGTGACGTTCTACCGGGACTCACCGAAGCATCTTAAGGGATTTCATTTTTCCCCACCAACTTATTTGGAAAAACTCCACTCATGACCTTATGCAATTCAAGCAGCCACGGTGACACTTAACCCGCGACCCGCTGGGGGAGGGGGTGCAGAATCTACCCCCCTCCAGGATTTTCTCAATAATTTGAAAACTATGATAGATATCAACGTCAAACTTTTAGTACTTTATGCTGCATCAATTATACGTCTTCTCACCAAATTATAATGAAATTGAGGTAGTATTTTGGGAGATAATGACGTTTTAATGACGCCATGTCATGCCATTTTTGGTGGAAAATCGATAAATGTTTGAACAATCATAGAAAATAGAGTTTTACAGTAAATTGCAAATAAAAAACGCCAAAAGAAAGGAAATTATATTTTCATCAAAATGGCCATCTCAGATTTTCGAACTTTTGTGTTTTTGACCCCCATAAATGGAAAAAACTTTTTTCGGAAAAAAATCCACAAAATCATTGTTTTTTTGTGAATTGTTTTAAGTTCGAATACCAAAATAAGATGACCGGCCGAAGTCCGAGGAGAAAAAAATAGGGTTACCTTTTTGCCATAAAAAGATCCCCCCCCCCCCTCCCCACGGAGAGAGGCTGGATCCACCAGTGCGTATAAGTGGCTCCCTGTCGGTGTTGTTTGATAAATACACAGGAAAAAAGTTATTTCTCTGTTTGCATTTCCAACAAAATGAACGGAAATGGGCGGTGTACAAAGGGTGTATGCAAGGTGTAAGTGGATGGTACGAAGGGCGTAATGAGGGGTGCATAGGGGGTGTAGCGCAGGTGTACGAACAAGCCCGGTTGGTGTAAAATGGGTGTATCAAGGTGGTATAGTCGGTGTTAGTACAGGATATTACGCCAGCGAAGGGTGCTGCAACATGGCAACAGTGGTGTAAATGGGTTATCATTATAGGCCACTCCATCATTACACCCAAAGGGAGAAAATATTTTTAGAGTGTAGGTAAATACCAGTTTTTATGGAATCTGTATACGAACCATACACGCCATTTATGTCTGAAATCAAGACGTTTGCATCACAAATTGACTCGAGGTAGTTTAGGAACGTTAATTCAACAACAGATACAATTTACTCATTATTATTGTTATTATAATTATTACTCTTGTTATTATTATTATTATTATTATTATTATTATTATTATTATTATTATTCTTTTTATTATTATTATTATTATTACTATTTGTGTTATTGCTATTAGGAACATATCTATTTCAATATATCTTACAATGCAGCTGGATGCAGTATATATTTATGATAATGCAATATTAATGTGCCTTGTAAATCAATGCCTGCCTTGTAATCAAATCTTGTAAATCTTGTAAGTAAAAGTATTTACATAAAATATTCCACTGACTTTTTGCAAGTCAAATGCATTTGAATCAAAGTCGTGAAGTCCGTTGAACACATCAGTCGAAAATTAGTCAACTTAAGAAACTTTCACATGAGTCAGAGTTGAGTCAGGGGTAACAACAAATGAGTCAAAGTTGAGTCGACTCAAAAAAAAAATTAACCCCGCCTGAGTCAGAGTTGAGTCAGAGTCCCTTCGAAAATGAGGCAGAGTCGAGTCAGTCTAAAAAAAAATCTGAGACGAGCACAGCCCTGCAACATGGTGTGTTCCGTTCAATGTTTTTTTTTGTATTTTGTGCTATTCAAGCTCTTAGCATATTCACTACTAGCGGATTTTCGCAACAAAGACTCACACAATCTCAAGATTACCATCATATCCCTGCCCATCAGATACGCCTTACACAATCCTTTGTTAAATATGCTCATTCATGAAATAAAGCATCCGGACCAAATGAGAAGCTTATTTTCAACATAATGAATTCGAAAAGCCCGTTGACCTGATTTAGTCTCAGCGGACGTGCACGGCAAATTTGCACTGCCCTATCTGTTCTGTGTGTCAGTGGGGGCGGCGGGACGGCGGGGCGGCGGGGCGGCAGATACCGGATGTGCCGTGGGACCGAGGACGTGCGAGACATGCGCGTTGCAGCTGATGTGCACGGCCCCGGTGTCTGGCCTTGTCGATAGGGAAGATAGTGCCCCGACGGCTGGTCACTCCCAGGCAGATAGAGGCGCTCAACGCCGGGACGGGATTTTGTCTCAAGCATGTATGTAGTCACAGTGTAACCGAAGGTTGGTTGAACATGGGATATATGGATAACACTATTCTTTAGAATTGTGTTTCCCATTGTGAAACAAACCTGAGCTTTTCGATTGCGGGTGGTTTAACAAAGGTGGCCGGATATTAGGGCAAGTTGAGCCCCAGGCAGGTAATCCAAGGCTGTGTGGTCGCCAAGGGGTGGTGAACATGCACCAGCTGCCAGTTTGGTTCGTTGCAACTTCGCATGTGTCCGAACATTGGCCATTTAGAAGACGGTAGTTTCATTAAACAACTGGAGCAGGTGTGCAGGACTGTAGAGCCAGGCTGGGATGGAAATCAAGCGGATAGCTTAGTGAAACTCACCGGAAATTTCGTAACAAGGGCTCAAATTAACTAAGTTAACTGCATAAGAGAGACCATTTTAAGCATAATTTTTTTCCTTTTCAACGATTCAAATTTGTGTGAAATATTTCAAAACTTGTAAGAAAAGTGTGTTCATCCCACGCTGCTGAAGTAAGTCGACATCATTTTCCCAATACGTTCATCCCTCTCCGCCGTCCCCTTGCAATCGTTTTCCTTTTCACAATCACGGGTCTAACAATATGATGTGGAGCGAAGAATCTTACCCTGAACTTCTGTCTTCCCGTCTTCCTGTCTCGTCTTAAGAGTACATTTCGTACACTTCTATGTCATCGTTTTCATCTGCTGTGAACGTTTGGCATATTCAGGAAATGTGAATGGAAGATAGGACAGAATGAATGTTACAAAGCGTTATCTTAATTTCATTTTGCAAGTTCCATCTTCGTGTTATTTACTGCTCCATTGAACATTGGGTCCATTAATGTTATTGACGAATACTTCCCGATGCGAAGTTCATCCTCATTTGATGTTTCCTTAAAGGCAAATATTGACCTTTGTATTAATTTTTCTGCATTATCTTATGCAACATGTATGGTATTAAATTGATGGAGTCCCAATTTAAAAGTGAAATTACAACTTTTTCTATTTCGAAAATTAAATTTTGGGAAATTGAACAAAAACAGGTACATATACTTATTTTGGAGTTCATGATCGGTGTTTTCCCTCCACTATTGGTAGCGCGACATATCTGGTGATTTTGTTTCAATGTGTTGAATGTTGAAAAGTGACAATAACTGATCATTTCTACGAAATAGATACCAAGTGTATGGCCGACCAAAGTAAAGAGCAACTTTCGTACGCTTAAAATTACGCGAGGAAATGATGGTTGAGCTCAAATGGACCAATGCCAGCAAAACACTAAGTAATTTCAACATTTTTGCGTTATTGTATTCAAATACTGCAAACGAACTACATGCATTAGGAAAGGGGGACGTTCAAAAATATATTGTTTCTACGGAATACCAAGGGTATGGGCGACCAAAGTGAAGAGCAATTTTCGAACACTTCTTATGAATTAGAAAAATGGCGTGTGAGCTAGAGAAAGCCATAGTAAAGTTAGAAAGGGCATATTTCAGAGTTATTGGGTAACAATATTCAAATATATATCAAGAACGAGCAGGAAAAGCATTTAAGTACCATAAAATTTAGCTTAAACGTTTTCAAATTTAAATAACTTCGGTTAGATATATTTAAATCCTTAATGTGAATATAAGTTTGTCTCCTCTCCAAGTTACGGCGACCACCTCCATTTGTTGTGGAAATAGCTTAATTTTCCTTTAAAGAGAGATAATCACTTTTTGATTTTGTTAGCAACAATTGTGTTGGCTACCGTTATGGAATTAAAATGTTGTTATCTAAATTTAAGAATTAAATAAACTTATTCCTTAATTCAAAGTTGGAAGTTTGGGAAAATTAATGATCGGTATTTTCCCTCCACTATGGGAAAGCGCAACATCTGACGCTTTTGCATCAATCTGTTCAACGTTGTTGAATGGGCATTTGTAAACAAATCGCCGACACTAAATAGGTCGCCGTAGTTTAGCTTGGCACCGGCCGGCCGGTGCCAAGCTAAACTGCCGATGTGAATGCACCTTTTTTCCAATGATTGTTGATTGTTCATAATTTTTTGGCACATATTCGCAAAAGATAGAGTACAGGAAACATATTGCACACGTGCATGATAAATAGCAATGCGTAGGGAGGCTAATTTACTGAATTCGTTACCGAATACCTGCTGAGTACCGACCGATATAAACGTGGATCGCTTATCGGTAGGAAACTGCCAATATCTTTCGGTAGGAATGTTTATATGCAAAATGTGATGAATTTACATCATATTTTGGCCTCGTCTATCGATTTCAGGTGTTAGCTCCATTTTTGTGGGAAAAGGTGATTATCTACCTTTAAATAAACAATTTTTGTCACTGTAATTCGCTACTAAATATTCGCTGGAGGTTATTATTTTGAATTTAACATTGAACTTTTTGCCTGCTTCCTTTCTCCTCTCCTCCCACTGTTATCAAATTAAGTTATGCTTGTATATTTCAATCATTATCCGGCGGTCCTTACTTACGAAGGTTTGTGTCAAATTGTTACAGGTATTGTGGCCATAAAACGGACTGCATCTCGCTGTAATTGCATTGGACCTCTCCACATAGCACTACGAGGTGAGCAATTGGTACCCCAAGCCATTCAAAGTCAGTGGAGACAAGACCGTTGAACATTTGGTGCTACCAAACGAAACAGTATTAAGAAAATGTCCAAATGCAGCCTGGTTATTTGAAAGTAAATATTATATGTATACGTATAGGTATATGTATATTAAATTGTGTGTCGTACACACGCCTATAAGACGAAGGCATGTACTCCATCTCAGACTGCAAACAAAGTAATACCAATATTTTATGTTATGTGGTTTTATACGGATTTATAACAGATCGGATAGGACTTCAATCAGTGAACACACAAGGGATTGATCTGTGAGGCTTTCGAATCTTGGAGGATTGCAAACATGCATATCTGCCTTGCTTGGCGTCATGCATATGGGGGCATGCGAAGGAGTGGACGACTATGTAAGAATGTAATGTAATGCTGACATACCAGATATTGAAATCTTGTAACATGCTTACGAACGTTATGTGGGATCAAACGAGTTGTAAACAGTATATGGAAACCGCAAGAAGTCGCGCGGCAAAGGGAGCAGCTCTCCTGGCCCGTTTGTAACGCTGGTCAAGCCGCACCACACGACGACAGCAGACGCATCACGCGATTACCTGTGCCGAATCTGTACATTGGCGATGCACGCCTATATCAGCTTAGTTGTTGCGCCGCTAGCGAACGAAGAATTGCGTTCTGTGATAAGGTTTGCGGGAGATGAACTCACCAGGGAGGCACACACAGGCAACGTATGGGGCAGAGAATACGGCAGATGGATTGTAATGCTTTTGAGACATCCGAGGCAGCGTCTCTTTATATCGGCCAGTGGTCGGCTATCCCTCGGTCGAGTGTGTCTGTCTCACCTAAATCTCGGACTGTGGATCCCACGCCGACTGGGGTAGCCACCGCACTGTCACTGCTCATAGCAAACATCTATCGACGGGACGGGACGGGACGGGACGGGACGGGCGTGAGAAGTAGAGGGAAGGAAAGACGTGGGAAAGCAGCACGTCTGCCACTGAGCATCAAGTGCTGACTTATTCCGACCCACAGAACGGCCTATGACAGAAAATAACCTGAACTACAGTCACTGAACTCGTGCGCTGTCTGCCCGCTATCTGCGAATATCTCATCTTAGCTTCGACACTTGGCGGAAAAGTGTAATGCGGAACAGCATATATCCAGTGACGTGTAATGCGGAACAGCATATATCCAGTGACGTGTAATGCGGAACAGCATATATCTAAGGACGTGTAATGCGGAACAGCATATATCCAGTGACGTGTAATGCGGAACAGCATATATCCAGGGACGTGTAATGCGTAACAACATATATCCAGTGACGTGTTATGCGGAACAGCATATATCCAGGGACGTGTAATGCGGAACAACATATATCCAGTGACATGTAATGCGGAACAGTATATATCCAGTGACGTGTAATGCGGAACAGCATATATCCAGTGACGTAATGCGGAACAACATATATCCAGTGACTTGTAATGCGGAACAGCATATCCAGGGACGTGTAATGCGGAACAACATATATCCAGTGACATGTAATGCGGAACAACATATATCCAGGGACGTGTACTGCGGAACAACATATATCCAGTGACGTGTAATGCGGAACAGCATATATCCAGGGACGTGTAATGCGGAACAACATATATTCAGTGACATGTAATGCGGAACAGCATATATCCAGTGACGTGTAATGCGGAACAGCATATATCCAGTGACGTGTAATGCGGAACAGCATATATCCAGTGACGTGTAATGCGGAACAGCATATATCCAGTGACGTGTAATGCGGAACAGCATATATCCAGTGACGTGTAATGCGGAACAGCATATATCCAGGGACGTGTAATGCGGAACAGCATGTATCAAGTGACGTGTAATGCGGAACAGCATATATCCAGGGACGTGTAATGCGGAACAGCATATATACAGGGACGTGTAATGCGGAACAGCATATATCCAGTGACATGTAATGCGGAACAACATATATCCAGTGACGTGTAATGCGGAGCAACATATATCCAGTGACGTGTAATGCGGAGCAACATATATCCAGTGACGTGTAATGCGGAACAGCATATATCCAGTGACATGTAATGCGGAACAACATATATCCAGTGACGTGTAATGCGGAGCAACATATATCCAGGGACGTGTAATGCGGAGCAACATATCTTGGAAAGTGTTTGATCCCAGAAATGTATTAACCCTCGCCCTACGGGAGCTTTTTTCACCTTCGCCCTACGGGGGGGGGGGCTTGACAGGCCCCCCTGTTGGCTTCCAAACCAAGCAACTTAGAGCAATGCGGTAAGAAGTCAAGTGAATGACCTCGGATTTACCACGTCCAGAACAGCGATTTTGCTCTTCAGAAAACCTCAAAATTAGAAATTGATAAATTTAAATAAAAAGGCATGTTCTTAGACCAGTTTTGGCTTAGGAATACAAAAAAGTAATTATTTGTTCGTATCTTGTCCAAAAATGTAAAAAAGTGATTTAAAAAAAATGACGTCATCAGTTTCTTACACTTAGGAAGCCATCACTCAGTCAATAATGGAGATATTGCTTTGAAATTTGGTATGAGTATTTTCCATACTCAGTTTTCTCACATATTCCGGTTTTGCTAATATCTTTGAAAGTTTTTTTCATTTTAGGGGTCAAAAACCCAAAATTTTGAAAATCCGAGATCGCCATTTTAAAGAGAATGACATTTTGTATCTTTGGTGAATTGAGTTTGCAATTTGCTTTAAAACTCTGTTTTCTACGATTTTTCAAATAATTCTCATTTTTTACCAACATGACGTCATCAAAACATTATTATCTCCCAAAATACTTAACCAATTTCAAATAAATTTTTACAGCCTACGTATAATTGTTTAAACTCAGCTACCAAAAATTTAAGCAAGATGCACTCCATGTGTCAAACGTTATTCAAGAAAAACCTCAGGGGGGGCCTGTCAGGCCCCCCCCCCCCGTAGGGCGAGGGTTAATGGAAAAAATAAAGACAAAGTATGTCAACAAAATCAATGCATGCGCTTGTCTGTGATCATAATTGGTATATTACTAGCATCACGCTTTATAATTGAACAGCCTGCTTTGATCCGGTCCAAGCTTATGTTTATATAAAATCGATAGCAAGCCATGAATTAACCTGCACAAGTGCACAGCCGCCTGTCCCGGCCCTGTGAACTTCAACACCTCAGTGCTCCCCGCTTGAGTTTCCAACGGTCACTCAAGGTCAGGTCACACGTCCCGGTGCCGGCGGCGGTCACGTGACTCCCTTCATGTCTCCCGGCGGCGGTCACGTGCGGCGGTGTGCGCGACACGGCAGCGCGCCTCAATCGTCTCATTATGTGGCTGCGGCGCGGCTGCGGCGTGTCACTGCGCAGCTCTGTTTACCGGTGGTGACAGTCGGCATCGGTCGGCCGAGCGACGGCCCCCGGGGTCCGCCTGGGGCCCCGCCGGCTGCCCGCAGGACCGTTAGGTCGGCCGAGGGGGAGGGGGACAGAGGGGGTGACGGTGGCTGCGACGGTGGTATCTGCTGACAGATTTGCAGTTAACGAAGGGGTCATGTGGAACAGTGGTCAAAGTAGATGGGGAGATGATGGAAACCCGGAAGAATAAATCGGTTCTTGAATTACTGAATATGATCACCATCTGCTAAAATTGCGCATGGTTTCTTAACATTGTGCAAAGAAACGATGCGTTTACTTTAGCAGCGTTTCCTGTGCCTGAGGACTCTACTAATTTAAATAAATGTGTACTCATATAGGTTTGTATTGAAAACTTACCGTTGATGCCATGCTCTTTATTTTTATTTAGTTTGCAGCACCAATGCAGTTTCGTTTAACAGGCTTAGGTGCAATATACAAAACGTCGCTCCAAAGCTCTAACCGCGAAAGTGCATATTCCAATTTTTCGAGATAATAACGATTGAGCTTTTCCTTGCATGTGTTAAGTCTATGATACAGTATACTGTTGCGGTACAGTATCTTCGTAACGGCGCATCGTAGCGTTTTCGCGTTTGTTTCATTGAAAAGAGCGCCGTGTATCTGCTTTAGTGAGCGTAGCGAAATACGGGAAAATTGCCCCTCTCTTGAAGGTCCGTACTTACCCCCTTTGGTCTATTTTATTTTTTTAATATGCCCCTCTAAAAATATAGTGGGCCAAATCCGGTTTTTTTTTGGTGGGGGTACCTTATGCCCCCTGATAAAAAACAATCCCTCCTGGAGGGAATCCTGGGTGCGCCACTAGGCAGCGGTCGTACTAAGGGTCAGGTGACGTCAGAGGGCGGGGCGGACCGTGTCCAGGTATGCCGGGCACGTACAACTTTCGCTTATAAATTCTTCCGGCTACCCGGAATTGCGCGATCGGGTGGTAAGGCCCAGGGCCTGCGCAACAAACTATGCTTAGCGCGGGGCCTGACCTCGGAAATCCATCCATTCAAAAGGTTCGGACTAAATTGATCAAATAAAATAAAACTTATTGTTATCCTTGCTTTATCGTTTAACCCGCGCTTGACCGGGGTACCGGGCAAAACACCATTGACCGTTGGGGGGGGGGAATATTGTCTCCCCTCGTTATCTCCGGAACAAATTATCACAGCGAGACGTGCAACACGGCATTCGAAAGATATCAATGAGACGCATATAAAGTCTACTCGACATTTTCGAAATGAGGTCACATTTCAGGTCAAGGCTGGGTCAAAGGTCAAAATGGAGGCATTTTAGTTTATGGACCATACTTTCCATCCAAAGCCTTTGATTGCGACCATGATCATCCAAAGTCCTCCAAAAGGTATAATACACATCCCACATGAGCTAAAATGAGATTGTTGGCAAAGGTCAAGGTCAAGGTTAGGTCACAAAAGGTCACTATACGCAGAACATTTCCGGAAGTCATGCAATACATGTTGTATGGGCTATTTTACACGTATAATTAGATAGTGATGGTCAGTTTACCATCTGACCTCATTTAAATGAAGTTAGTGTCAAGCTTAGGTCAAGTTCAGGTCACATATGGTCAAAATTTGAAGTTGATAAATATAAATACAAAAAGCATGTTTCTACACCAGTTTTGTCTCATACATACAGTGCTGGCATTTATTTGTCTGTATCTGGTCAATAAAAGCAAAACAAAATGCAATTTCACAATATGACGTCATGAGTTACTCATACTTAGGGAGCCATAAGTCAGTCAAAAAAGAAGATATTGCTTTGAAATTTAGTTTTGGTATTGTCAATATGTAGTTATCTTACATGTATTCCGTTGTTTTTAACATCTTTGAAAATGTTATTTTGTGGGCATTTCTCCGAGGAAAAAATATTTGTGGGGTCAGAAAACAATACTTTCACAAATCCGAGATCGCCATTATTAATTAAAAGGCCATTAAAGGGCCTTGCGATTTTCTATCTTGTGACGTTCTTTATTGCATTTTGCTCAAACAGTGGTATTTGTACGGCCTGTTAAAGTGTAGCGGATTGTATCGTAAAACTCGTCTGTAGTGACGTCACTAAATTTGCTATATCTCAAAACATATCGACAAAATTGCTTCATTTTCGCAAAGAAGATGTAACATTGACGTGGGAGAAGATACCTAAAGTTTTAGGTTTATAGCTCTATTGTGTTTTGAGTTATCACGAAAATTCGTCACGGAGGCAATATTGCCCCCCCCCCCCGGGTCAAGCGCGGGTTGTTACCTTCATATGCAACCATTGTCTCTTTTCATATGGTAAACTGGTAAAGTGTTGAGCAGTGAAACTGCCATTATTCCATTACGCGGGTAATGCGGGAGTGCATATGACATTTCTTTGTCGAGCAGGTCAAGTAGTTTGCACTGTCATCACTGTTTTCTGTTTTCAGTAAATTAATTTGGTTTAAAATATTAAATCTCTTCTTTCTCGTGTTAAAATCGCATCCATGCATTTTCTTACCCAAGTATTATTTGTATTGATCGGTACTATACAAAATAAAAGCCATATTTGTTCATGCGTATTGTCTGTTCAGTCGTTAATTTTTAGAAACTCATGTTTAGAAAACTCCGGTTATGATCCCGTCTCTTTCATATGTGTCGCACCTCGGTGTACTTCTTCATTCGTTTCAGCTACAGAAACGTGCGGTTCATGAACAGTGACAAAAATGGCGGATCGGGATAAGCAGGCACCTTGTTGTATCAAGTGTGTTTGTGTGCTGTAATCCAAGCTGTTTCGCAAAAGACCACTGATTTGCATTTTGTATGATGAAGTTGATGTAGTGTGTTTTTTATATCTGTGTATGTATTTTCAGTAGACGTGCTCTTTATTGAACTTTCTTTTTCATCGCCGTAATACGCCTTTTGGTATTGCATTCCAAATTTAGCATATGAGCCTACATTTTGGGTTAATTCATGATAGTTAGCCATATAAGCGGCTTTACCCTTGAAGTAATCATATAGTAACAATGCGAAATATAAAGTTGCGACTTGCATAACACGCAAACATCCTTTGCGTGTTAAAC
Source organism: Chirona hameri (assembly GCA_036785665.1). NCBI lineage: Eukaryota > Metazoa > Arthropoda > Thecostraca > Balanomorpha > Balanidae > Chirona > Chirona hameri. Next base: position 97,697 of record JAXIVJ010000467.1, read on the forward strand.
TGGCCTGTAAAGAATAGAGCTGCAGGTGTAAAGAATAGAACTGCAGGTGTAAAGAATAGAGCTGCAGGTGCAAAAAATAGAGCTGCAGGTGTAAAGAATAGAGCTGCAGGTGTAAAGAATAGAGCTGCAGGTGTAAATAATAGAGCTGTAGGTGTAAAGAATAGAGCTGCAGGTGTAAAGAATAGAGCTGCAGGTGTAAAGAATAGAGCTGCAGGTGTAAAGAATAGAGCTGCAGGTGTGGTCCTCGTGATTGCACATCACGGCTTTCTAAATTTAGATATCACGCCATGAGACTTAGTGAACTTTGAGTACAAAGTAGCCATTGTTGTTGTGAGTGAGGAGCACTAAGTTAACAGTTGACCTGGCTCATATCCGAGGCGAACCTTAGTTTCTCTATCCACCGGCTGCCTAAATTGTTCCGTCTCATACGACGTCTTCTGGGTACTAGTCCTGTCTCCGCTGGTCCTGTCTCCACTGTCTCCGCTGGTCCGGTCTCCGCTTGTCCTGTCTCCGCTGGCCCTGTATCCGCTGGTCCTGTCTCCGCTGTCTCCGCTGGTCCTGTCTCCGCTGGTCCTGTCTCCGCTGACCCTGTCTCCGCTGGTCCTGTCTCCGCTGGTCCTGTCTCCGCTGGTCCTGTCTCCGCTGGTCCTGTCTCCGCTGGTCCTGTCTCCGCTGGTCCGGTCTCCGCTGGTCCTTCCTCCGCTGGTCCTTCCTCCGCTGGTCCTGTCTCCGCTGGTCCTGTCTCCGCTGGTCCTGTCTCCGCTGGTCCTGTCTCCGCTGACCCTGTCTCCGCTGGTCCTGTCTCCGCTGACCCTGTCTCCGCTGGTCCTGTCTCCACTGGTCCTGTCTCCGCTGTTCCTGTCTCCGCTGACCCTGTCTCCGCTGGTCCTGTCTCCGCTGGTCCTGTCTCCGCTGGTCCTGTCTCCGCTGGTCCTGTCTCCGCTGGTCCTGTCTCCGTTGGTCCTGTCTCCGCTGGCCCTGTCTCCGCTGGTCCTGTCTCCGCTGGTCCTGTCTCCGCTGGTCCTGTCTCCGCTGGTCCTGTCTCCGCTGGTCCTGTATCCGCTGGTCCTGTCTTCGTTGGTCCTGTCTCCGCTGGTCCTGTCTCCGCTGGTCCTGTCTCCGCTGGTCCTGTCTCCGCTGGTCTAGTCTCCGCTGGTCTAGTCTCCGCTGGCCCTGCCTCCGCTGGTCCTGTCAGCAGTGGAGGGATGAGGGATCGGGCTCTAGGGAGGGTTAACCATCCCTCGTCGATCGTCGCTCCAGCTGTCGATCCCAAGCCCCCCCCCCCCCCCCCCCCCCCCCCCTCTGTCGAGTGACCCCTCCCCCGCCACACCGCTGGCGGCGACAAGCCGCCGTCTGCCGCTGACCTCGAGACCTCGACACCCCGACACTGCGACACTTCGCCACCTCGGCTGCCGCTGGTGCCGCTGGTGCCGCTGGTGCCGAGACCTGCGCAGCGGCCGTGCAGCGGGTCGGCACGGACGGAGGCGTGAGATGCAGACAGAGGTGCAGCGTCGCGGGGCGAGGACAGGCGCGCCGGGCACAGCCACCGGGTGATGTAACATCAGCTCCGGGACATGGCGCCGCGCCTCAGGCTGTGTAGAGATGCCAAACGATAACAGCCGGCTGGAGAAAAGTATCCAATAGCGTCTTTGTGTACAGCGTCTTAGTTGAATTCACTGTCGTCCTCGACATGTTTATTCGGAAGCTTCAAATAAATGCACAATGATCACATATGTTTTGATTGGAAAGCCTATAGCTATTTTTTATATTAGTTTTTTTTTACTATTTTCTCAAAGTATTTCATATATTTTGTTTGTACCACGATTCCTTTGAAAATTAGTTATTTTAATAATCTTCCTACTTCAAAATGATCTGAAACATTTCTTCCCGTTTTAGCAAATTCGGTGAAATTGGATGACTCACCTCCTGAGCTTTGGAGATGAATCACTATCGTCTTGGCCATGTTTGCGTCAGTCGGTAGCACTGATGTGGTACCGCTCTCACACGCGTTATCTTGTAACGGGTGAATGCATGCAGAACTGTTTGCTCGTGTCCCAAAATGGTTACGAGGTTTATAACACACTCAGCCTCAAAACCGTACCAGTATCATCAGCAACCTTGTTGAACAAGCTGCCCGTAGATATTCTGCGGAATGATGTTTCTGATGACAGATTACTCATCGCGTGCTTAAACACATTGCCTTTTTGCGTTCATAACGGCCTTAGCCATCTGTGTGCACTGTCCACTGTGAGTTATGTGCACTGTGCATATCACTAATCATCGGTATCGGCATACTCAGTTGTCTTTGGAAGCACGGCTTTAGTAATATCGAGCGTTTATTTTCATCGAGCGTTCAAAAGATGACGATAACTCATTGTGGCTTCAGACGGTTAGCAATCCCCCCCCCCAAAAAAAAACTGCAGCGAACCCGCTGTCCTGCCACGGCTCATCATCGCTCAGCAGAACGAGTTGGCCGGTGTAACCACGGCAGCTGACTCGTCACGTTAAATTAATACTTCTTACATATCTACATGGTGCGTTCTCTCAACAGCGGCATCGTTCACTTTGCCTGCTGGGTAGCCGTGCCCGTAATGCATCCGTGTCCTCTATATGCGCCGTGCCCGTAATGCCTCCGTGTCCTCTATATGCGCCGTGCCCGTCGTGTCCGCCGTGTCTGCCGTATATGTGGCCGCCGTGTCCGCCGTATATGTGTCCGCCGTGTCCGCCGTATATGTGTCCGCCGTGATTGTGTCCGTGTGTCCGCCAGGTCTGTGTCCGTATGTCCGCAGTATCTCTGTGTCCTCTGTGTCCTGTCCTATCTCTGTCGTCCCGGCGGAGCTGACGACCTCAGCCCGGACACCGGGCCGGCGCGGGCTGCAGGACCATTTGTACGCGGCGTGGCCGGTACTGAAGGGCGGGCGGACAGCGCGCCGCCCGCTGGCGCCGGGACAGATCGTCGACACGAGCGCGCCGCGCTACATTTGCCGCGGAATGTCCCTCGCCCCCCCCCCCCCTCGGAGAGCGGCTGTCCGTCCCCCCTCCGAGAGCGGCTGTCCCAGCCCACCGCCTCGGGGCAGAAATAGAGCGGTAGAGTGACCGGCGAGCGGGACGGCCTGCAGAGGGAGACTGCAGTTATCGGGTGACTATGTGCAGCATCGGATCCCATCTGGGAAGATTTGAGTCATTGCTGGCATAACAACTAATCAAAGCATTCACAGCAGGCGGGGATAATTACCCGCCTGGCATTATGGCTTGAACATAATATGCATTTAATAATTTCATAAACTCTTAAGAATCTGTTGCCAATTAAACCCGAATTTTTAGTAACATGCTTAAACATTAATCCGTTGTTTGTTTCCACATCGCTGGTTTAAGTATCCGTAAATATCGGGCGTCTACGACATATGGATTTTCAGCATAGCCACCACCATCATTGATCTTGCTTTAAATTCAGATGACGCGCTGCTCAAATGTTGAATGTTTCGGTCATTACGGCTTCACCTGTTGAGTGGCGAATCAGGTTAATAACTCGCCTGCTAACTCTTGTTATTGCAAGAAAATAACTTCGCGCTTGACAAAGCACAACAGTGATGCCGTTCGGAAAACGGGTTTATAGAACACAAATCATTCGTATCCATTCTTCCACATGTTCATTGTCACTCTTGCCACATGTCTATCTTCCGAAAATCGTCACTATGTATATGTACATATATCACTCTGACAGCCATCACGGAACTCATCATATCCGGGCCACATTTCTGGATATTCCTGTCAGCACTGTTGATAGCTGCAGCCTCCACCCGCTCAACGCATACCTATCGTACAGCAGCAGCAGCAACACCGCTACCTTCGCGTCACAGTTCATCGCACCCATCCGTGGATATACCCGTCCAGACACTGCCGGACAGGCACCAGCACTGAAACCTCCAGCCGGCTCCCCTCGTCACAGTAGGGAGCAACTCGCCATCTCCCATCACCATCTCCTCTCCCCTTTCCCTTGCATCGCACCTATCCGTCCCTCGTCCGTCACGTCACGTCTCGTCACGTCTCGTCACGTCACCGCCGGTGCCGGCTCGTTACGCCTCCAATGACTCATCGGACGTCACATTTTCATTAGGCGTCGGAGAGCGGCGCTCACGCGGCGGCTCGCGCGCGCCAACCAAACAGGAAACCGCGCGAATTCCGCGCGAACCGAGACGCAGCCGCGCGCGAGTCGGCGCCGACGCGACGGGCCATTGTCGGCCTGGCTGACGGATGCCGGGGCGTACCTGCGTGCCGATGCGATATGGACAGCGGCGCGCACGTGCGCTGGATTTGGGACTTGAGAGGGAGAGGGGGTGGGAGGGGGGGGGGGGGGGGTGCTCGGGGAGTGGGGTGCGGTGAGGCACGGTGTTGGTGAACTCTGAGAAATGACGTTAAGTAGCCTCAGTGTCTGAGCGCGACTGGTGTGCTCATCATAGTTTCGGTGCGTTGTACCAGATAATACACTTCCCAGAGTTTAGGTGTAGGAAAGTCACTTTACAATCAGTGCGGTACCTTTTTGATTGGCATATTTCGCTCGCTATATATGACGTATTGTGGAACCACAGTGATCGGGAGACCAATCTTCACATTTCCTTATGTGCAAAACATAACAAACCAAGCGTGCTGAGTTACCAATCTTCGCATTTCCTTATGCACAAAACATAACAAACCAAGCGTGCTGAGTTACCAATCTTCGCATTTCCTTATGTGCAAAACATAACAAACCAAGCGTGCTGAGTTACCAATCTTCGCATTTCCTTATGTACAAAACATAACAAACCAAGCGTGCTGAGTTACCAATCTTCGCATTTCCTTATGTGCAAAACATAACAAACCAAGCGTGCTGAGTTACCAATCTTCGCATTTCCTTATGTACACAACATAACAAACCAAGCGTGCTGGGTTACCAATCTTCGCATTTCCTTATGTACAAAACATAACAAACCAAGCGTGCTGAGTTACCAATCTTCGCATTTCCTTATGTGCAAAACATAACAAACCAAGCGTGCTGAGTTACCAATCTTCGCATTTCCTTATGCACAAAACATAACAAACCAAGCGTGCTGAGTTACCAATCTTCGCATTTACTTATGTGCAAAACATAACAAACCAAGCGTGCTGAGTTACCAATCTTCGCATTTCCTTATGTGCAAAACATAACAAACCAAGCGTGCTGAGTTACCAATCTTCGCATTTCCTTATGTGCAAAACATAACAAACCAAGCGTGCTGAGTTACCAATCTTCGCATTTCCTTATGTACAAAACATAACAAACCAAGCGTGCTGAGTTACCAATCTTCGCATTTCCTTATGTGCAAAACATAACAAACCAAGCGTGCTGAGTTACCAATCTTCGCATTTCCTTATGTACAAAACATAACAAACCAAGCGTGCTGAGTTACCAATCTTCGCATTTCCTTATGTGCAAAACATAACAAACCAAGCGTGCTGAGTTACCAATCTTCGCATTTCCTTATGCACAAAACATAACAAACCAAGCGTGCTGAGTTACCAATCTTCGCATTTCCTTATGCACAAAACATAACAAACCAAGCGTGCTGAGTTACCAATCTTCGCATTTCCTTATGTACAAAACATAACAAACCAAGCGTGCTGAGTTACCAATCTTCGCATTTCCTTATGTGCAAAACATAACAAACCAAGCGTGCTGAGTTACCAATCTTCGCATTTCCTTATGCACAAAACATAACAAACCAAGCGTGCTGAGTTACCAATCTTCGCATTTCCTTATGCACAAAACATAACAAACCAAGCGTGCTGAGTTACCAATCTTCGCATTTCCTTATGTACAAAACATAACAAACCAAGCGTGCTGGGTTACCAATCTTCGCATTTCCTTATGTACAAAACATAACAAACCAAGCGTGCTGAGTTACCAATCTTCGCATTTCCTTATGTACAAAACATAACAAACCAAGCGTGCTGAGTTACCAATCTTCGCATTTCCTTATGTGCAAAACATAACAAACCAAGCGTGCTGAGTTACCAATCTTCGCATTTCCTTATGTACACAACATAACAAACCAAGCGTGCTGGGTTACCAATCTTCGCATTTCCTTATGTACAAAACATAACAAACCAAGCGTGCTGAGTTACCAATCTTCGCATTTCCTTATGTGCAAAACATAACAAACCAAGCGTGCTGAGTTACCAATCTTCGCATTTCCTTATGTGCAAAACATAACAAACCAAGCGTGCTGAGTTACCAATCTTCGCATTTCCTTATGTGTAAAACATAACAAACCAAGCGTGCTGAGTTACCAATCTTCGCATTTCCTTATGTGCAAAACATAACAAACCAAGCGTGCTGAGTTACCAATCTTCGCATTTCCTTATGTGCAAAACATAACAAACCAAGCGTGCTGAGTTACCAATCTTCGCATTTCCTTATGTACAAAACATAACAAACCAAGCGTGCTGAGTTACCAATCTTCGCATTTCCTTATGTGCAAAACATAACAAACCAAGCGTGCTGAGTTACCAATCTTCGCATTTCCTTATGTACAAAACATAACAAACCAAGCGTGCTGAGTTACCAATCTTCGCATTTCCTTATGTGCAAAACATAACAAACCAAGCGTGCTGAGTTACCAATCTTCGCATTTCCTTATGCACAAAACATAACAAACCAAGCGTGCTGAGTTACCAATCTTCGCATTTCCTTATGCACAAAACATAACAAACCAAGCGTGCTGAGTTACCAATCTTCGCATTTCCTTATGTACAAAACATAACAAACCAAGCGTGCTGAGTTACCAATCTTCGCATTTCCTTATGCACAAAACATAACAAACCAAGCGTGCTGAGTTACCAATCTTCGCATTTCCTTATGCACAAAACATAACAAACCAAGCGTGCTGAGTTACCAATCTTCGCATTTCCTTATGTACAAAACATAACAAACCAAGCGTGCTGGGTTACCAATCTTCGCATTTCCTTATGTACAAAACATAACAAACCAAGCGTGCTGAGTTACCAATCTTCACATTTCCTTATGTGCAAAACATAACAAACCAAGCGTGCTGAGTTACCAATCTTCGCATTTCCTTATGTACAAAACATAACAAACCAAGCGTGCTGAGTTACCAATCTTCACATTTCCTTATGTGCAAAACATAACAAACCAAGCGTGCTGAGTTACCAATCTTCGCATTTCCTTATGTACAAAACATAACAAACCAAGCGTGCTGAGTTACCAATCTTCACATTTCCTTATGTGCAAAACATAACAAACCAAGCGTGCTGAGTTACCAATCTTCGCATTTCCTTATGCACAAAACATAACAAACCAAGCGTGCTGAGTTACCAATCTTCGCATTTCCTTATGTACAAAACATAACAAACCAAGCGTGCTGAGTTACCAATCTTCGCATTTCCTTATGTGCAAAACATAACAAACCAAGCGTGCTGAGTTACCAATCTTCGCATTTCCTTATGCACAAAACATAACAAACCAAGCGTGCTGAGTTACCAATCTTCGCATTTCCTTATGCACAAAACATAACAAACCAAGCGTGCTGAGTTACCAAACTTCGCATTTCCTTATGTACAAAACATAACAAACCAAGCGTGCTGGGTTACCAATCTTCGCATTTCCTTATGTACAAAACATAACAAACCAAGCGTGCTGAGTTACCAATCTTCACATTTCCTTATGTGCAAAACATAACAAACCAAGCGTGCTGAGTTACCAATCTTCGCATTTCCTTATGTACAAAACATAACAAACCAAGCGTGCTGAGTTACCAATCTTCACATTTCCTTATGTGCAAAACATAACAAACCAAGCGTGCTGAGTTACCAATCTTCGCATTTCCTTATGTACAAAACATAACAAACCAAGCGTGCTGAGTTACCAATCTTCACATTTCCTTATGTGCAAAACATAACAAACCAAGCGTGCTGAGTTATCGAGCATGCTCTGTGGTCAGCTTTGTGCTTGGAATGCGTATTTAAACAACTTGCAGCACACTGCTGCACCACTGTACTAACCGACAACACACTGCTGCACCACTGCATTAACCGGCAACACACTGCTGCACCACTGTACTAACCGGCACACCATCACTGCTGCACCACTGTACTAACCGGCACACACTGCTGCACCACTGCATTAACCGGCAACACACTGCTGCACCACTGTACTAACCGACAACACACTGCTGCACCACTGTATTAACCGGCAACACACTGCTGCACCACTGTATTAACCGGCAACACACTGCTGCACCACTGTACTAACCGACAACACACTGCTGCACCACTGTACTAACCGACAACACACTGCTGCCCCACTGTATTAACCGGCAACACACTGCTGCACCACTGTACTAACCGACAACACACTGCTGCACCACTGTATTAACCGACAACACACTGCTGCACCACTGTATTAACCGACAACACACTGCTGCACCACTGTACTAACCGGCAACACACTGCTGCACCACTGTATTAACCGGCAACACACTGCTGCACCACTGTACTAACCGACAACACACTGCTGCCCCACTGTACTAACCGACACACCATCACTGCTGCACCACTGTACTAACCGACAACACACTGCTGCACCACTGTACTAACCGACAACACACTGCTGCCCCACTGTACTAACCGACACACCATCACTGCTGCACCACTGTACTAACCGACATACACTGCTGCACCACTGTACTAACCGACAACACACTGCTGCACCACTGTACTAACCGACAACACACTGCTGCACCACTGTATTAACCGGCAACACACTGCTGCACCACTGTATTAACCGGCAACACACTGCTGCACCACTGTACTAACCGACAACACACTGCTGCACCACTGTACTAACCGACAACACACTGCTGCCCCACTGTACTAACCGACACACCATCACTGCTGCACCACTGTACTAACCGACACACACTGCTGCACCACTGTACTAACCGACAACACACTGCTGCACCACTGTACTAACCGACAACACAATGCTGCACCACTGTACTAACCGACAACACACTGCTGCACCACTGTACTAACCGACACACACTGCTGCACCACTGTACTAACCGACAACACACTGCTGCACCACTGTACTAACCGGCAACACACTGATGCACCACTGTACTAACCGACACACACTGCTGCACCACGGTACTAACCGACACACCACTGCTGCACCCCTGTACTAACCGACACACCATCCATCCACCACCATCACTGTACTAACCGACAACACACTGCTGCCCCACTGTACTAACCGACAACACACTGCTGCACCACTGTATTAACCGGCAACACACTGCTGCACCACTGTACTAACCGACACACCACTGCTGCACCACTGTACTAACCGACAACACCATCCATCCACCACCATCACTGTACTAACCGACAACACACTGCTGCACCACTGTACTAACCGACACACCATCCATCCACCACCATCACTGTACTAACCGACAACACACTGCTGCACCACTGTACTAACCGACAACACACTGCTGCCCCACTGTACTAACCGACACACCATCCATCCACCACCATCACTGTACTAACCGGCAACACACTGCTGCACCACTGTACTAACCGACAACACACTGCTGCACCACTGTACTAACCGACAACACACTGCTGCCCCACTGTACTAACCGACACACCATCCATCCACCACCATCACTGTACTAACCGACAACACACTGCTGCACCACTGTACTAACCGATAACACACTGCTGCCCCACTGTACTAACCGACACACCATCCATCCACCACCATCACTGTACTAACCGGCAACACACTGCTGCACCACTGTACTAACCGGCACACACTGCTGCACCACTGTACTAACCGGCAACACACTGCTGCACCACTGTACTAACCGACGACACACTGCTGCACCACTGTACTAACCGGCAACACACTGCTGCACCACTGTACTAACCGACACACCACTGCTGCACCACTGTACTAACCGACACGCCATCCATCCACCACCATCACTGTACTAACCGACAACACACTGCTGCCCCACTGTACTAACCGACACACCACTGCTGCACCACTCTACTAACCGACACACCATCCATCCACCACCATCACTGTACTAACCGACAACACACTGCTGCACCACTGTACTAACCGACACACCATCCATCCACCACCATCACTGTACTAACCGACAACACACTGCTGCACCACTGTACTAACCGACACACCACTGCTGCACCACTGTACTAACCGACACACCATCCATCCACCACCATCACTGTACTAACCGACACACCATCACTGCTGCACCACTGTACTAACCGACAACACACTGCTGCACCACTGTACTAACCGACACACCATCCATCCACCACCATCACTGTACTAACCGACAACACACTGCTGCACCACTGTACTAACCGGCAACACACTGCTGCACCACTGTACTAACCGACACACCACTGCTGCACCACTGTACTAACCGACACACCATCCATCCACCACCATCACTGTACTAACCGACAACACACTGCTGCACCACTGTACTAACCGACAACACACTGCTGCCCCACTGTACTAACCGACACACCATCCATCCACCACCATCACTGTACTAACCGACAACACACTGCTGCCCCACTGTATTAACCGACACACCACTGCTGCACCACTGTACTAACCGGCAACACACTGCTGCCCCACTGTACTAACCGACACACCATCACTGCTGCACCACTGTACTAACCGACAACACACTGCTGCACCACTGTACTAACCGACAACACACTGCTGCACCACTGTACTAACCGACAACACACTGATGCCCCACTGTACTAACCGACACACCATCACTGCTGCACCACTGTACTAACCGACACACACTGCTGCACCACTGTACTAACCGGCAACACACTGATGCACCACTGTACTAACCGGCACACCATCACTGCTGCACTACTGTACTAACCGACAACACACTGCTGCACCACTGTACTAACCGGCACACCATCACTGCTGCACCACTGTACTAACCGACAACACACTGCTGCACCACTGTACTAACCGGCAACACACTGCTGCACCACTGTACTAACCGGCAACACACTGATGCACCACTGTACTAACCGACAACACACTGCTGCACCACTGTACTAACCGACACACACTGCTGCACCACTGTACTAACCGACAACACACTGCTGCACCACTGTACTAACCGACAACACACTGCTGCACCACTGTACTAACCGGCAACACACTGCTGCACCACTGTACTAACCGACAACACACTGCTGCACCACTGTACTAACCGACACACACTGCTGCACCACGGTACTAACCGACACACCATCACTGCTGCACCACTGTACTAACCGACAACACACTGCTGCACCACTGTACTAACCGACAACACACTGCTGCACCACTGTACTAACCGACAACACACTGATGCCCCACTGTACTAACCGACACACCATCACTGCTGCACCACTGTACTAACCGACACACACTGCTGCACCACTGTACTAACCGGCAACACACTGATGCACCACTGTACTAACCGACACACCATCACTGCTGCACCACTGTACTAACCGACACACACTGCTGCACCACTGTACTAACCGGCAACACACTGCTGCACCACTGTACTAACCGACAACACACTGCTGCACCACTGTACTAACCGACAACACACTGCTGCACCACTGTACTAACCGGCAACACACTGCTGCACCACTGTACTAACCGGCACACCATCACTGCTGCACCACTGTACTAACCGGCACACACTGCTGCACCACTGTACTAACCGGCACACCATCACTGCTGCACCACTGTACTAACCGGCACACACTGCTGCACCACTGTACTAACCGGCACACCATCACTGCTGCACCACTGTACTAACCGACACACCATCACTGATGCACCACTGTACTAACCGGCACACACTGCTGCACCACTGTACTAACCGGCAACACACTGATGCACCACTGTACTAACCGGCACACACTGATGCACCACTGTACTAACCGACACACCATCACTGCTGCACCACTGTACTAACCGGCACACACTGCTGCACCACTGTACTAACCGGCACACCATCACTGATGCACCACTGTACTAACCGGCACACACTGCTGCACCACTGTACTAACCGGCACACCATCACTGCTGCACCACTGTACTAACCGACACACCACTGCTGCACCACTGTACTAACCGGCAACACACTGCTGCACCACTGTACTAACCGGCAACACACTGCTGCACCACTGTACTAACCGGCACACCATCACTGATGCACCACTGTACTAACCGGCAACACACTGATGCACCACTGTACTAACCGACACACCATCACTGATGCACCACTGTACTAACCGGCACACACTGCTGCACCACTGTACTAACCGACACACCATCACTGATGCACCACTGTACTAACCGACACACACTGCTGCACCACTGTACTAACCGACAACACACTGCTGCACCACTGTACTAACCGACAACACACTGCTGCACCACTGTACTAACCGGCAACACACTGCTGCACCACTGTACTAACCGGCACACCATCACTGCTGCACCACTGTACTAACCGACACACCATCACTGATGCACCACTGTACTAACCGACACACACTGCTGCACCACTGTACTAACCGACAACACACTGCTGCACCACTGTACTAACCGACAACACACTGCTGCACCACTGTACTAACCGGCAACACACTGCTGCACCACTGTACTAACCGGCAACACACTGATGCACCACTGTACTAACCGACACACCATCACTGCTGCACCACTGTACTAACCGGCACACCATCACTGCTGCACCACTGTACTAACCGACACACCATCACTGATGCACCACTGTACTAACCTGCAACACACTGCTGCACCACTGTACTAACCGACACACCACTGCTGCACCACTGTACTAACCGACACACCATCCATCCACCACCATCACTGTACTAACCGACAACACACTGCTGCACCACTGTACTAACCGAAAACACACTGCTGCCCCACTGTACTAACCGACACACCATCCATCCACCACCATCACTGTACTAACCGACAACACACTGCTGCCCCACTGTATTAACCGACACACCACTGCTGCACCACTGTACTAACCGGCAACACACTGCTGCCCCACTGTACTAACCGACACACCATCACTGCTGCACCACTGTACTAACCGACAACACACTGCTGCACCACTGTACTAAACGACAACACACTGCTGCACCACTGTACTAACCGACAACACACTGATGCCCCACTGTACTAACCGACACACACTGCTGCACCACTGTACTAACCGGCAATACACTGATGCACCACTGTACTAACCGGCACACCATCACTGCTGCCCCACTGTACTAACCGACAACACACTGCTGCACCACTGTACTAACCGGCACACCATCACTGCTGCACCACTGTACTAACCGGCAACACACTGATGCACCACTGTACTAACCGGCAACACACTGCTGCACCACTGTACTAACCGACACACCATCACTGCTGCACCACTGTACTAACCGACACACACTGGTGCACCACTGTACTAACCGGCAATACACTGATGCACCACTGTACTAACCGGCACACCATCACTGCTGCACCACTGTACTAACCGACAACACACTGTTGCACCACTGTACTAACCGGCACACCATCACTGCTGCACCACTGTACTAACCGGCAACACACTGATGCACCACTGTACTAACCGGCAACACACTGCTGCAACACTGTACTAACCGGCACACCATCACTGCTGCACCACTGTACTAACCGGCAACACACTGCTGCACCACTGTACTAACCGACAACACACTGCTGCACCACTGTACTAACCGACACACACTGCTGCACCACTGTACTAACCGACACACCATCACTGCTGCACCACTGTACTAACAGGCAACACACTGCTGCACCACTGTACTAACCGGCAACACACTGCTGCACCACTGTACTAACCGACAACCCACTGCTGCACCACTGTACTAACCGGCAACACACTGCTGCACCACTGTACTAACCGGCAACACACTGATGCACCACTGTACTAACCGACAACACACTGCTGCACCACTGTACTAACCGACACACACTGCTGCACCACTGTACTAACCGACAACTTACTGCTGCACCACTGTACTAACCGACAACACACTGCTGCACCACTGTACTAACCGGCAACACACTGCTGCACCACTGTACTAACCGGCAACACACTGATGCACCACTGTACTAACCGACACACTATCACTGCTGCACCACTGTACTAACCGGCACACACTGCTGCACCACTGTACTAACCGGCAACACACTGCTGCACCACTTTACTAACCGACAACACACTGCTGCACCACTGTACTAACCGACAACACACTGCTGCACCACTGTACTAACCGGCAACACACTGCTGCACCACTGTACTAACCGACAACACACTGCTGCACCACTGTACTAACCGGCACACCATCACTGCTGCACCACTGTACTAACCGGCACACACTGCTGCACCACTGTACTAACCGGCACACCATCACTGCTGCACCACTGTACTAACCGACACACCATCACTGATGCACCACTGTACTAACCGGCACACACTGCTGCACCACTGTACTAACCGGCACACACTGCTGCACCACTGTACTAACCGGCAACACACTGATGCACCACTGTACTAACCGACACACCATCACTGCTGCACCACTGTACTAACCGGCACACCATCACTGCTGCACCACTGTACTAGCCGACACACCATCACTGATGCACCACTGTACTAACCGGCACACACTGCTGCACCACTGAACTAACCGGCACACCATCACTGATGCACCACTGTACTAACCAGCACACACTGCTGCACCACTGTACTAACCGACACACCATCACTGATGCACCACTGTACTAACCGACACACACTGCTGCACCACTGTACTAACCGACAACACACTGCTGCACCACTGTACTAACCGACAACACACTGCTGCACCACTGTACTAACCGGCAACACACTGCTGCACCACTGTACTAACCGGCAACACACTGATGCACCACTGTACTAGCCGACACACCATCACTGCTGCACCACTGTACTAACCGGCACACACTGCTGCACCACTGTACTAACCGGCAACACACTGCTGCACCACTGTACTAACCGGCAACACACTGATGCACCACTGTACTAACCGACACACCATCACTGCTGCACCACTGTACTAACCGGCACACCATCACTGCTGCACCACTGTACTAACCGACACACCATCACTGATGCACCACTGTACTAACCGGCAACACACTGCTGCACCACTGTACTAACCGACACACCACTGCTGCACCACTGTACTAACCGACACACCATCCATCCACCACCATCACTGTACTAACCGACAACACACTGCTGCACCACTGTACTAACCGACAACACACTGCTGCCCCACTGTACTAACCGACACACCATCCATCCACCACCATCACTGTACTAACCGACAACACACTGCTGCCCCACTGTATTAACCGACACACCACTGCTGCACCACTGTACTAACCGGCAACACACTGCTGCCCCACTGTGCTAACCGACACACCATCACTGCTGCACCACTGTACTAACCGACAACACACTGCTGCACCACTGTACTAACCGGCAACACACTGCTGCACCACTGTACTAACCGACAACACACTGATGCCCCACTGTACTAACCGACACACCATCACTGCTGCACCACTGTACTAACCGACACACACTGCTGCACCACTGTACTAACCGGCAACACACTGATGCACCACTGTACTAACCGGCACACCATCACTGCTGCACCACTGTACTAACCGACAACACACTGCTGCACCACTGTACTAACCGGCACACCATCACTGCTGCACCACTGTACTAACCGGCAACACACTGATGCACCACTGTACTAACCGGCAACACACTGATGCAACACTGTACTAACCGGCACACCATCACTGCTGCACCACTGTACTAACCGGCACACACTGCTGCACCACTGTACTAACCGGCAACACACTGCTGCACCACTGTACTAACCGGCAACACACTGATGCACCACTGTACTAACCGACACACCATCACTGCTGCACCACTGTACTAACCGACAACACACTGCTGCACCACTGTACTAACCGGCAACACACTGATGCACCACTGTACTAACCGGCAACACACTGATGCACCACTGTACTAACCGACACACCATCACTGCTGCACCACTGTACTAACCGGCAACACACTGCTGCACCACTGTACTAACCGGCAACACACTGATGCACCACTGTACTAACCGACACACCATCACTGCTGCACCACTGTACTAACCGGCACACCATCACTGCTGCACCACTGTACTAACCGACACACCATCACTGATGCACCACTGTACTAACCGACAACACACTGCTGCACCACTGTACTAACCGACACACCATCACTGCTACACCACTGTACTAACCGGCACACCATCACTGCTGCACCACTGTACTAACCGACAACACACTGCTGCACCACTGTACTAACCGACAACACACTGCTGCACCACTGTACTAACCGGCAACACACTGCTGCACCACTGTACTAACCGGCAACACACTGCTGCACCACTGTACTAACCGGCAACACACTGATGCACCACTGTACTAACCGACACACCATCACTGCTGCACCACTGTACTAACCGACACACACTGCTGCACCACTGTACTAACCGGCAACACACTGCTGCACCACTGTACTAACCGACACACCATCACTGCTGCACCACTGTACTAACCGGCACACACTGCTGCACCACTGTACTAACCGGCACACCATCACTGATGCACCACTGTACTAACCGGCACACACTGCTGTACCACTGTACTAACCGACACACCATCACTGATGCACCACTGTACTAACCGACACCCACTACTGCACCACTGTACTAACCGACAACACACTGCTGTACCACTGTACTAACCGACAACACACTGCTGCACCACTGTACTAACCGGCAACACACTGCTGCACCACTGTACTAACCGGCAACACACTGATGCACCACTGTACTAACCGACACACCATCACTGCTGCACCACTGTACTAACCGGCACACCATCACTGCTGCACCACTGTACTAACCGACACACCATCACTGATGCACCACTGTACTAACCGACAACACACTGCTGCACCACTGTACTAACCGACACACCATCACTGCTGCACCACTGTACTAACCGGCACACCATCACTGCTGCACCACTGTACTAACCGACAACACACTGCTGCACCACTGTACTAACCGACAACACACTGCTGCACCACTGTACTAACCGGCAACACACTGCTGCACCACTGTACTAACCGGCACACCATCCAAGGACCATTCGTCTACACAATCCAGCATGTTAACAAAGATTCGTCAACCCCTCACGCATCTCCACCGACCTAAATCCCCACCCAGCATCCAGCCAAGATGGCGCACCGCGGCAGAGACAGCGCACCGCGGCCATCGCGGCGCGTTTAACGGCGCGCGAGCGTCACGGTGCCCATATCAGCGTGACACATTCCGCGGACGTGACGGTGTGTGACACCAGCTCAGGAGGGTGCCGGAGCATGGACAGGTCCGCCTAACAAATCCGCAATCGTGACACGCGATAGACCAGACAAACTGTCAACGGGCCAGTGACAGATATAAACATAGCGTTTCAGCGCGTCGCTAAAATCAATAATGAGGTAAATGTATCTCATGTTTGCAATCACGGGTCTCGTCGCCCGGCGTACAGCAAGATTGACCATTCATACGCGTTTGGGTTGGTTGTGGTGGTGAGGATGGTGATCTCATAGATCGTGGTTGCGTGGTGGACCGGGTGGAGTTTTGAGTTGTGGACAGACTGCTAGCGTTCTGGTATAATTCAAGTTGGGTCCTTACCGTGTTCCTAAGTAGAAACAATCCTACAAATGCACCGTGTTCTTCTGACTCACCGTTGACGGATAAGATAATCAAAAGTAAAAACACTGTCAACAGGTCCTCAACTATAGCAGGTAGACACATGGGCGTCGGAAGTGGGAGGACGGGGGGACGCGTCCCCCAACATTTTCGGATTTTAACAATATGCCTATGGGCGTTGCATGGGAAGAATCGACTTCAAAATGCCACCCCCCCCCCCCCCCCCACACACACACACACACACACACACACACACACACACATACACACACTTTCGGAAGGTGACGGACGACGCCTTTGGGAATACAGCAGATACATGGCACGAAACGTGTCCACTTTGGATAATCCGCCACAGGAGAAAATCGCGTCCCAATTGACTTGTGAAGCAGTACATTTTAAACACAATCATTCTTCGTTACTCAAGTTTACTCAATGTCTCTCAAGCACACTGGTCAACCACAAATGCAGCGCGGAGAGCCGTTTCGGAGACCCTTCGCTTCGGCATGGTGAAGCGGGTCGGATTCGCTCTCAGTCCTGTCGTGACACTGGAGTGTCTGCAGGAGACCGATCGGCGCCCGGTGTACTTGCCGGGGAGGCTCGGGAGGGGGCAGGGGGACATCGGCTAATTAGCTGCGGGGCTGACCATTGACCGCTGCTAGAGGGGGAGGGGGAGGGAGGGGGGGGGGGGCTCAGCGTCGGGCCGACCAGACTCGGCGTCAGACCAGAGGTAACCGCCGAGAGAGACCAGAGGTCTACTAGAGAGACCAGAGCCCACTGGTCTACCGCCCACTGTTGTAGACACGCCGAAGCTTGGCTGGAAAAGTGGTGAAAGAAGTAATTTAGGTCGAATGCATGTTTCTCTCTGCTTCTAAATTGAACACACATGCCAGATCATCAAAGCGAACGGACGATTTGAGAGGACAGAATATCTCGTCATCTTCAGTTGCGAAGTTACGTCATCATAGCTGAACCAACCAGTCTGGTCGGCTGGTTGGTTCAGCTTTGCAACATTGAGGTATAAGGAAACCATTATGGATTCAGCTAAATGTAACGATCGCTCACCATGTAATACAACAGACAGCAGCTGGTTTTGTGAGCGACAAAAATGGACATTAATTTGTAAAGTAAAATGGCGTGCTTTGCTTGGTGTTATTTGAATGTGTTTATACGGTCTCTAATTATTCTAACAATGACTGAAAACTTATCGGATTTTTGTCACAAAATAAGTAATTGTACTAAAATATTAGCAGATAAATTGGTCATACCTATATGCTCTCTTAGTTTGTCTTTTTTTAACAACATAAGGATGATGATTGATGATGACACTTCAGAACAGATTAGGTACTGTTTACAGCTTAATTACCATATTTTTCACTTCTCTTACCCTTATGAGATGTATCCATGTAGGTTGATGTTTATATGGAATGTTTGCTTAGTACCTTAACACGCGCACAGTTGATTTCCGCCCCTCCTCCCTCCGGTTTGTCATGAATAGCGGAAAAACGGCGGCGCGCAGCGCCGCCAAATTTGGCACACCTGTTTGGGCATCAATTCCCACATAGTCTGAATGTTTTACCTCGGGTCATCTCAGGTCAGGTCACCAGGCCAGGTCACGTGACCCCACCTCCAAAAAGTTTGCGGTCATACCACAGCCACATTTTTTAGCCAATCGGTTTCAAACTTACAGGATTTCATAAGGCCATAGGTTCCAACAATTCGTTTATCTCGGATTTTGTATATCGGTGACCTAAGGTCGGGGCCTTTTCGTGACCGTGACATGATTTTCGTGGCGTTATAAGTCAATGGGGAAATATTCAAATGCTTCCTATTCCGAGGATACGCATGATAGCAGCCCAATTCCTTCTGGGTCATGTTATCATATGCCATTCATGATGCCCAGGTCCAAGTTTTATTCAGTGACCCCTACAGGGTCAACCGAGGTCATCCGAGGTCACCAACACTGTTGTGCATATAACTCTGGACAGATTGAAGATAGATAAGTGAAACCGGTACTAATGTGTTTGTCTCATCGAGACACGTCTCCCAATATGCAACATGACCTACTTGGGTCACCACTTTACCTTGACCTGAGGTCAAATTTATATGTTGACCTAACCTGGTCAACATGAATATGATTCCAAGCGGTTTGACGAGACAAACACGATGGCGCGTCAACATTGCTGCTTATCTGTATTAGGTAAAATGTTATTTGCGAAAAACATCTTCGCCAAAAAGTAGCCTTGTTGACCTTTGATGACCTCTGGAGTCTAAACAGTTGTTCCGAGATAAAATTTGAGGACACTTTGGCAATTGCATTTTTCAAGATTTCAATTGTTGTTTTCCGTTTGTTCCTAGCTATCTGGGGGTTTCTTCCTAGTTCCTAGTTCCTAGTTCCTGAGATATCTGGGGGTTTCTGGAGCGAAGTTCTAAAACTGGAAAAATTTACCTTTAATGACCTCTGGTGACCTCAATATTGACCTGACATAAAACAAGAATGTATACTTTCGATAGAGCTTGTCTCGAGCTATCTAACGCCGTTTTCTGCTTGTCGCTACGTTGCGTTGTTTTTAGATCTTAGGGGGTGAAATCACCCCCCCCCCCCGGTCGTTCGTGGTTGGCGCAGACCCCCAGCCGTGCGCGTGTTAAGCCATCTTCTGGAGATACATGTGTTGACCATGCTTATCTCATTTTATTTTATTTTGAAAGCATTATATCTTTAGTTCGCTATTCTATATACCAGTGGCGGATACAAGGGGCGGCGGCGGGGACGGCCGCCCCCTGCGCCGAAGTCGCGGGGAGACCGTGTAAGCAGGCCTATTTCCATGGGGATGGATATCAGACGCATGCTGCCCTCAGACCAGGTGCCGCCCACAGGCTAGTGCCGCCCTCAGGTTAGGTGCCGCTCTCAGGCCAGGTGCCGCCCTGAGGCCATCCGCCGCCGGTCCGCCCTCATGTTAGGTGCCGTCCTCAAGATCAGGTGCCGCCCTCAGGCCAGGTGCCGTCCTCAGACCAGGTACCGCCCACAGACCAAGTACCGTCCTCAGAACATGTGCCACCCTCGTCCCTCAGGCCAGGTGCCGCCCACAGGCTAGGTGCCGCTCTCAGGTCAGGTGCCGCCCTCAGGCCAGGTGCCGCCCACAGGCTAGGAGCCGCTCTCAGGTTAGGTGCCGCTCTCAGGTCAGGTGCCGTCCTCAGACCAGGTACCGCCCACAGACCAATTACCGTCCTCAGAACATGTGCCACCCTCGTCCCTCAGGCCAGGTGCCGCCCTCAGGCCAGGTGCCGCCCTCAGGCCAGGTGCCGCCCTCAGGCCAGGTGCCGCCCACAGGCCAGGTGCCGCCCACAGGCCAGGTGCCGTCCTCAGACCAGGTGCCGCTCTCAGGCCAGGTGCCGCCCACAGGCCAGGTGCCGTCCTCAGGCCAGGTGCCGCCCTCAGGCCAGGTGCCGCTCTCAGGCCAGGTGCCGCCCTCAGGCCAGGTTCCGCCCTCAGGCCAGGTGCCGCTCTCAGGCCAGGTGCCGCTCTCAGGCCAGGTGCCGCCCTCAGGCCAGGTGCCGCCCTCAGGCCAGGTGCCGCCCTCAGGCCAGGTGCCGCCCTCAGGCCAGGTGCCGCCCTCAGGTCAGGTGCCGCCCTCAGGCCAGGTGCCGCTCTCAGGCCAGGTGCCGCTCTCAGGCCAGGTGCCGCCCTCAGGCCAGGTGCCGCTCTCAGGCCAGGTGCCGCTCTCAGGCCAGGTGTCGCTCTCAGGCCAGGTGCCGCTCTCAGGCCAGGTGCCGCTCTCAGGCCAGGTGCTGCTCTCAGGTCAGGTGCCGCTCTCAGGCCAGGTGCCGCTCTCAGGTCAGGTGCCGCTCTCAGGCCAGGTGCCGCTCTCAGGCCAGGTGCCGCCCTCAGGCCAGGTGCAGCTCTCAGGCCAGGTGCCGCTCTCAGGCCAGGTGCCGCTCTCAGGCCAGGTGCCGCCCTCAGGCCAGGTGCCGCCCACAGGCCAGGTGCCGCCCTTAGGCCAGGTGCCGTCCTCAGAACAAGTGCCGCTCTATGTGCCTATGTATATGCACATAGGGCACATAGCCTATGTGTCAAGGCTATGTGCCACCTTCAGGATAGGCGCCCCACCCCCTTACCAGGTGCCGCCCGCAGGCCAGGTGCCGCCTCCAGGCTGAGCACCGTCTGAAGCGTCATGACTTTCACAAGGGTTCTCCGCCTCAGCAGCGGTGTAGTGTATTCAGAAGGCGCTGCTAGATTATTCCCAAAGGGGATAACAAGTGCCATGGCAGACAAGAAGAACAATAGTTTCAGCGATGCTATGCCTTCCATGGACAGAGTGAGTATATCACTCTGGACGAGGCAGGGGCGGTCCTAAATAGCTTTCGCGCTTAAAATGTGTATGTGGAGACGAGGAAGCTTCTGAACTTACGGTCTATCCTCGTGCCCGTCAGCCAAAGCTGAGCGCATTTTTTATTATTTAGTACGAAGTACGAACCTTACGTTTGAATGTGTTCCTGGTGTCAGCGCCCTTCACTAAGCAGAAATGTTTGCGTAAGCCATGACCTCTATCATCCGATCGCGCAATATTTGCGCACAGACAGGATTTTAAATCGAAGGCTTCACGTGCTGCAAAGCGTCGGTATGGCCTTCCCCGCACACTGATCTCATCTGACCTAGGCCACTGCCACCGACGCAGGCCATCCCAGCCAAGGGTAAATAGTACGAGTTAGCTCGAGTCGCCGTCCTAACCCCACATCAACTCGAACATCTCCCCATGCTATCTCTCCCTGAGGCGGAATACATGATCGCACTTGAAAATACGTGCCACTGACGAAAATACGTTCTACTGACGCGTGACGGACGATATACACCCTCACGAAGTGTGAGGGTGTTTTCGTAATAAAAAACATTCCATGTTATTTTTGTAAACTCTATATGTTTGTCGACAAGCAAAATGCATATATGATTAAGCGTAAGAAAATTTGGCATTTTTTACCGAAAAATTGCAAGTTCTTAATTAACCTTAGGCGCCCTCTGTTGGCCTATGGCGCCCCGTCGCCGCGAAAATGCCGCCCCCCTGGGTCCCCTTCGGAAAAAATATAGATCCGCCCTGGTATATCAAGTTCTGTTTTCGAAGTATTTGCTGAAGCGCATCCTGTAGGACATGACAAAGGAGCAGTTATATCAGTTATCACCATCTATAATCTGACTGTCAAAATGTATTATCCAAACGTCAGTGCGTATGATTCCAAATCAGAAAGGCATCCCGGCTGAAACGAGGGCATCGTTTCAGCCGGGATGCGATCAGCCGGGATGGATGCGAAACGAGGGCATCGGCTGATTAGCACCCGATGTATCGTTACGTTCACGAACCCTCAAACACTAACTACCGAGCTTAATCAGCCGAGAGATAACGATTGAAGCCGACTCTTAGAGAACATCTTTGTGTTTATTTCCTCTTCTAGCAGCGCAGATTTCAGACGCGCATCATGCATAAATATCGATCCCGCCCTACGATAGCAGAGCTGATTTCAATTAGCCGCAATATGAATGCCGTAAGACTCTAGACCGGTCGCCACTGGTGTTCTTGGTGCACTCTGGAGCAGCCGCGGTTGGCTGACGCTGGCCAGATGGGCCGTGTGTTTGGATCGGTCTTCACTTCCGCCGCTGTAAATATATACAATTTCTTCGGAAGCCCAGTAATCACTGAACATCGTTACGATCCAGATAACCAGATAAGGGTCAACCTCATATTACCATGCAACCTTTGATAAACAAACCGAACGGCAGATTTCTGAGCAAAACAAATGTAGCGTGATCAGTTTGGTTTGCATTCTGACGAAAGTGCATGTGCATGATATGAGGACATTGTACAGGGCGAAGGAACCTTTCTTCTGGCGGACTTGGTCATCAATGAAATGTAATGCAAAGCGGCTGGGAGTGGATATCATGTCAGGAAATATATGAAGATAAATATGTGACAACATTCATCTATTTTCATTCATCTATTTTCATTCATCTATTTTCATTCATTTATTTTTGTTGTCCACGAAGAGATGCAAAAGTCAACTATTATAATTTTGCTTTAAATAATTAATTGAAACAAAGTGGGTATCCAATAAACAAAGCTCAACTAAATACAGTACAAACACTGCAACAAACACCGAGTCATAGGTGCGCATTTCTCGATAGAAGTTTCACCTGCATGCAACAGTATTAACGATTAAAGATTTTTGTTCTGATCCAGTAGGAGTTCATTTTAATTTGCGTAGTGTTGACATATTTATATCTAAACAAGGATTTGAAAATGTTACAAAGCAGGCACGCATATCAATGGCTCGAAGATGGTTTTCTACCACTTCAAGCACTTTAGTTTGAAAATTCATATACAGGAGATTTGATATCGTATAGCAAATTAAACAGTTGCTGCCTGTCTCGACCCAATTAATATGAACAATATATCCACATTGCCATCCTTTGCCCTATCGCCTTGCATACGTCACATCTCCCACCGACTACTGCATTCCACACTCCGCGACGAGCCCTGGCGACTGTCGTATACCATCCACACTCCACGACGAGCCCTGCCGACTGTCGTATACCATCCACACTCCGCGACAAGCCCTGGCGACTGTCGTATACCGTCCACACTCCGCGACAAGCCCTGTCGACTGTCGTATACCATCCACACTCCACGACGAGCCCTGCCGACTGTCGTATACCATCCACACTCCACGACGAGCCCTGCCGACTGTCGTATACCACCCACACTCTGTGACGAGCCCTGTCGACTGTCGTATGTCATCCACACTCCGTGACCAACCCTGGCGACTGTCGTATACCATCCACACTCCGCGACAAGCCCTGGCGACTGTCGTATACCGTCCACACTCCGCGACAAGCCCTGTCGACTGTCGTATACCATCCACACTCCACGATGAGCCCTGCCGACTGTCGTATACCATCCACACTCCACGACGAGCCCTGCCGACTGTCGTATACCACCCACACTCTGTGACGAGCCCTGCCGACTGTCGTATACCATCCACACTCCACGACAAGCCCTGGCGACTGTCGTATACCATCCACACTCCGCGACAAGCCCTGCCGACTGTCGTATACCACCCACACTCCGCGACAAGCCCTGCCGACTGTCATATACCATCCACACTCCGCGACAAGCCCTGCCGACTGTCGTATACCATCCACACTCCACGACAAGCCCTGTCGACTGTCGTATACTATCCACACTCCGCGACAAGCCCTGCCGACTGTCGTATGTCATCCACACTCTGCGACAAGCCCTGCCGACTGTCGTATACCATCCACACTCCACGACGAGCCCTGCCGACTGTCGTATACCATCCACACTCCGCGACAAGCCCTGCCGACTGTCGTATGTCATCCACACTCCACGACGAGCCCTGCCGACTGTCATATACCATCCACACTCCGCGACAAGCCCTGGCGACTGTCGTATACCATCCACACTCCACGACAAGCCCTGGCGACTGTCGTATACCATCCACACTCCACGACAAGCCCTGGCGACTGTCGTATACCATTCCACACTCCACGACAAGCCCTGTCGACTGTCGTATACTATCCACACTCCGCGACAAGCCCTGTCGACTGTCGTATGTCATCCACACTCCACGACGAGCCCTGCCGACTGTCGTATACCATCCACACTCTACGACAAGCCATGGCGACTGTCGTATACTATCCACACTCCGCGGCAAGCCCTGTCGACTGTCGTATGTCATCCACACTCCACGACGAGCCCTGCCGACTGTCGTATACCATCCACACTCCACGACAAGCCCTGGCGACTGTCGTATACCATCCACACTCCACGACAAGCCCTGCCGACTGTCGTATACCATCCACACTTCGCGACAAGCCCTGCCGACTGTCGTATGTCATTCACACTCCGCGACAAGCCCTGCCGACTGTCGTATACCATCCACACTCCACGACGAGCCCTGCCGACTGTCGTATACCATTCCACACTCCGCGACAAGCCCTGCCGACTATCGTATACTATCCACACTCCGCGACGAACCCTGCCGACTGTCGTATACCATCCACACTCCGCGACAAGCCCTGTCGACTGTCGTATACCATCCACACTCCGCGACAAGCCCTGGCGACTGTCGTATACCATCCACACTCCACGACAAGCCCTGCCGACTGTCGTATACCATCCACACTCCACGACGAGCCCTGCCGACTGTCGTATACCATTCCACACTCCGCGACAAGCCCTGCCGACTATCGTATACTATCCACACTCCGCGACGAACCCTGCCGACTGTCGTATACCATCCACACTCCGCGACAAGCCCTGTCGACTGTCGTATACCATCCACACTCCGCGACAAGCCCTGGCGACTGTCGTATACCATCCACACTCCGCGACAAGCCCTGCCGACTGTCGTATACCATCCACACTCCACGACAAGCCCTGGCGACTGTCGTATACCATCCACACTCCACGACAAGCCCTGCCGACTGTCGTATACCATCCACACTTCGCGACAAGCCCTGCCGACTGTCGTATGTCATTCACACTCCGCGACAAGCCCTGCCGACTGTCGTATACCATCCACACTCCACGACGAGCCCTGCCGACTGTCGTATACCATCCACACTCCGCGACAAGCCCTGCCGACTGTCGTATGTCATCCACACTCTGCGATAAGCCCTGCCGACTGTCATATACCATCCACACTCCGCGACAAGCCCTGCCGACTGTCGTATGTCATCCACACTCTGCGACAAGCCCTGCCGACTGTCGTATACCGTCCACACTCCGCGACAAGCCCTGTCGACTGTCGTATACCATCCACACTCCGTGACAAGCCCTGCCGACTGTCGTATACCATCCACACTCCACGACAAGCCCTGCCGACTGTCGTATGTCATTCACACTCCGCGAAAAGCCCTGCCGACTGTCGTATACCATCCACACTCCGCGACAAGCCCTGGCGACTGTCGTATACCATCCACACTCCGCGACAAGCCCTGCCGACTGTCGTATGTCATCCACACTCTGCGACAAGCCCTGGCGACTGTCGTATACCGTCCACACTTCGCGACGAGCCCTGGCGACTGTCGTATACCATCCACACTCCGCGACAAGCCCTGGCGACTGTCGTATACCGTCCACACTCCGCGACAAACCCTGTCGACTGTCGTATGTCATCCACACTCCGTGACCAGCCCTGGCGACTGTCGTATACCATCCACACTCCGCGACAAGCCCTGGCGACTGTCGTATACCGTCCACACTCCGCGACAAGCCCTGTCGACTGTCGTATGTCATCCACACTCCGTGACCAGCCCTGGCGACTGTCGTATACCATCCACACTCCGCGACAAGCCCTGGCGACTGTCGTATACCGTCCACACTCCGCGACAAGCCCTGTCGACTGTCGTATACCATCCACACTCCACGACGAGCCCTGCCGACTGTCGTATACCATCCACACTCCACGACGAGCCCTGCCGACTGTCGTATACCACCCACACTCTGTGACGAGCCCTGTCGACTGTCGTATGTCATCCACACTCCGTGACCAGCCCTGGCGATTGTCGTATACCATCCACACTCCGCGACAAGCCCTGGCGACTGTCGTATACCGTCCACACTCCGCGACAAGCCCTGTCGACTGTCGTATACCATCCACACTCCACGACGAGCCCTGCCGACTGTCGTATACCATCCACACTCCACGACGAGCCCTGCCGACTGTCGTATACCACCCACACTCTGTGACGAGCCCTGCCGACTGTCGTATACCATCCACACTCCACGACAAGCCCTGCCGACTGTCGTATACCATCCACACTCCGCGACAAGCCCTGCCGACTGTCATATACCATCCACGCTCCGCGACAAGCCCTGCCGACTGTCATATACCATCCACACTCCGCGACAAGCCCTGCCGACTGTCATATACCATCCACACTCCACGACAAGCCCTGTCGACTGTCGTATACCATCCACACTCCACGACAAGCCCTGCCGACTGTCATATACCATCCACACTCCGCGACAAGCCCTGGCGACTGTCGTATACCATCCACACTCCACGACAAGCCCTGCCGACTGTCATATACCATCCACACTCCGCGACAAGCCCTGCCGACTGTCGTATACCATCCACACTCCACGACAAGCCCTGTCGACTGTCGTATACTATCCACACTCCGCGACAAGCCCTGTCGACTGTCGTATGTCATCCACACTCCACGACGAGCCCTGCCGACTGTCGTATACCATCCACACTCCACGACAAGCCCTGGCGACTGTCGTATACCATCCACACTCCACGACAAGCCCTGCCGACTGTCGTATACCATCCACACTCCGCGACAAGCCCTGCCGACTGTCGTATACCATCCACACTCCGCGACAAGCCCTGTCGACTGTCGTATACCATCCACACTCCGCGACAAGCCCTGCCGACTGTCGTATACCATCCACACTCCACGACGAGCCCTGCCGACTGTCGTATACCATCCACACTCCGCGACAAGCCCTGTCGACTGTCGTATACCATCCACACTCCGCGACAAGCCCTGCCGACTGTCGTATACCATCCACACTCCACGACAAGCCCTGCCGACTGTCGTATACCATCCACACTCCGCGACAAGCCCTGCCGACTGTCTTATACCATCCACACTACACGACAAGCCCTGCCGACTGTCGTATACCATCCACACTCCACGACAAGCCCTGCCGACTGTCGTATACCATCCACACTCCGCGACAAGCCCTGCCGACTGTCGTATACCATCCACACTCCACGACAAGCCCTGCCGACTGTCGTATACCATCCACACTCCGCGACAAGCCCTGCCGACTGTCGTATGTCATCCACACTCTGCGACAAGCCCTGCCGACTGTCGTATACCATCCACACTCCGCGACCAGCCCTGCCGACTGTCGTATACTATCCACACTCTGCGACAAGCCCTGCCGACTGTCGTATGTCATCCACACTCCGCGACAAGCCCTGCCGACTGTCATATACCATCCACACTCCGCGACAAGCCCTGCCGACTGTCGTATGTCATCCACACTCTGCGACAAGCCCTGCCGACTGTCATATACCATCCACACGCCGCGACAAGCCCTGCCGACTGTCGTATACCATCCACACTCCACGACAAGCCCTGTCGACTGTCGTATACCATCCACACTCCGCGACAAGCCCTGCCGACTGTCGTATACCATCCACACTCCACGACAAGCCCTGGCGACTGTCATATACCATCCACACTCCACGACAAGCCCTGTCGACTGTCGTATACCATCCACACTCCGCGACAAGCCCTGCCGACTGTCGTATACCATCCACACTCCGTGACCAGCCCTGGCGACTGTCGTATACCATCCACACTCCACGACAAGCCCTGGCGACTGTCGTATACCATCCACACTCCACGACAAGCCCTGTCGACTGTCGTATACCATCCACACTCCGCGACAAGCCCTGCCGACTGTCGTATACCATCCACACTCCGTGACCAGCCCTGGCGACTGTCGTATACCATCCACACTCCACGACAAGCCCTGGCGACTGTCGTATACCATCCACACTCCACGACAAGCCCTGGCGACTGTCATATACCATCCACACTCCGCGACAAGCCCTGCCGACTGTCGTATACCATCCACACTCCGTGACAAGCCCTGTCGACTGTCGTATACCATCTACCTCAGCGTTGCCCGGTGCCATGCTCTCGTCCCCTCCCGACACCGGCCTTCCATCAGCGCCAACACACAGCTGTGTCGTCTGTTCCGGTACCTCTGTGTCATCTTGATGTGACACGGCTGGCGGTGTGTTGTGGCTACAACTCATCCCGCCACCTCAGAAGTGCGACGCCGAGCGGGACAATGCATCAGCCCGGGTCGCGTCTCTCCCGCCCGAGTGTCACCCGTCTGTCTGGTGGCGGAGAGAGGTGCCAGTGGAATGGACCGTGACGCGCCGCCGCCGCCAGGGTGCCCGACATCCGTCCCGGAGAAAGGGAGGCGGCGCTGGTCCCGCAGGTAGACATCCGTCCCGGGCAAAGGGAGGCAGCGCTGGTCCCGCAGGTAGTGTGAGGGCTGTGGGGTGGTTGGTGTACTGTTGTCATAGTGTGTTGGAGACTGGGGTAGATGGTGGGAGTCCACGATGTTTGGCAAAGAGGATTGCTGTTACGCAATGTAAGCGTTTAAAGAGTTGCATATTGAGCGAAACACCCCTGTCAAACGATCTTGAAACATGTGTGCAGTAATTCATGTCGAAATTCACCGATATCTTCCCGCGCATGAGATACATCATAGACATTATGCAACAGCCCAGATGATCCATATCACTCTTGCTGGCCCAAGATTCTGCATGACCGATTCGTAGAAAACTGCCGGCGGCTAACATTGGACACGGGTCCAGGCATAAGTCTGTGACGGTTTCTTGGTAAGGCCCATCCCGTTTCCGAGTGAGCCGCTAAGTAAACCACCGCCTGAGCGATCTGCGCAGCGTTTCACGAACGTTTCGCGGACTCAAATTGACGAGTGTCGCGTCACTCGGGGTAACAGATGTAAATTCCCCAGCCCGGAAATGGCAACAGGCCAGCCGGGTAAAAACAACTGTGTTAGAACAGTTTTTGAAGTGATAAAATGATAGCTAAACCTCATGAAGGGTTAATTATTTAATGAAGGTCGATCGAGAAAAAAAGTTTGTTCTCTTAAAAATGAGCATACAATATATCCTGTTTGTATTACCACGCAACTTCGCAGTTGCTGAACAGTGAACACCACTATAGCATGCCGCCACATTGAACCTCCCGTAGTTATGTAAAACACTTTTGCTCCCCCTTTCTATTCTTTATCACGTCCGCACTTCCTTGTTGCTCCACATGCTTCCACATCTCCCTTTCCCTCCCAGCACTTCACCTGCCCTGCCTATTCTGCCTATTTCGTGAGAGTGTCCTTTTCCTGTCCTGTCCTCGGTGTTTTATCGTCGACCATCCGTCCCGGTAGCGGCGGCACCGTCGGTGGTGGCGGAGGCGGCAGCGACGGTGACGGTGGTGGCGGAGGCGGTGACGGTGGTGGCGGAGGCAGCACCGGCGGTGGCTGGTGCAGCTGCTGTAACGGCGGCAGCGGCGGCGGGGGGCAGGAGCGGGGGGGGAGGAGCTAGTTGGGAGAGCCGGGTTTGTCGTCGCTAAGGAAACCATCCTTCCGCCATACGTCCTCCATGTGGACTAACTGTCTGCCGGGCAGTGTAGCACCTTATCGCTGCCGAGGGACATTAGTAGGTATTGGTCTATATTGCGGCCGATCGTATAGAGTTGTATGCTGCGGTGTTCCTGCACGATGGTTGGCGCTCGAATTTATAGAACTACACCCAGGTTCAGTATATTCAGATGGCATTAAATCAATACAGACATTGTAACAAATCACTATTGAAATAAAAACATAGGCTGAACCTGCCTGCAGATACATGATATTAAATTATTAAAGGGAACAGTTCACTTTGTCGATGGGGTTTTTAGTTGAGATAGCCAAGCTGTTCTCATGCTCGAAAATTGACTTGAGAAACTTTCACATCTTCAAAGAAACCCCTGAATTAATTAGAATTGGCTTTAGAATTGGTCCTAGAAGCCGAAACGAGTATCCTTCGTGTCTCCCATCGCTGATTGGCTAATTTTACGTATGATTATGACGTAACGATGACGTATGGCTTGGGGAATAAGTATTATAAACATTGAAATCAATAGCGCTGGACAAGACATGCTGTTTCAGTACCACATTCCCGTTATTGAACAAATTAACTTTGAGAGATATATCGTGATAATCGTCTATAAACACTTTTCTCAGCACATTTTTAGTGAAATTATACGTCACCCACGTGCAGATGACGCCACGATGACATTGCGTGCTTCTTAACAATCTTATTACCGAGCGGGCGCGAAGCGCCCGTGAGGTTTCTCGTCAACTTACTAGACAAATCTACATTTGACCCGGCCCGGCCCGGCCCGACCCGGCCATACATACGCTTTTCGGAAGCTTTGCAACCACTGCTCCGATTGAGATTGAGTTTTCACCATTGGATAGGTCCATCAAATCAATGTTGTTTGTGGTATAGTGCGTTCTGATAGAGGTGGCATCACAGCGTGTGGCAGTTGGCACACGCGAACGTCGAAATGAACACACACAAAAAACTTGCAAAAATGATTCTTGATCAAAAATGGCTGTATCATTATAAGCATTAATGTATACGCTGAAGCATGCAGCGCTCAGGACGTACTCCCTTTTGGCGGAATTGAGAAAGGAGATCATGAACAATTTAATGCAACTTAATTTTTATGTTCGCGTGCATTGAGGCCTGCCAATTTTTCTGGAGGACTAAAATGACTGTGTTACTACCACGTGTGCTCCCGTACCGTTTCATATTTCAAACCTGTTTTAGCTTTACCAGAGGGCGCTCGCTCGGTCATCGCCCCAAAAAGGCGTTTTACTGGTTTCGCATTAACTTATTCCATTCAGAGGAGAGAAAAATATGAATTGGAACCAAATAACTGACATTATAATTGGCTTTTTCCGCGCCCATATATATTTGTATGGCTTACAAGTAACATTATAATTCATTTCTAGCTTCTCTCAATCATTTCTGAGCTTTTTTATAGCTTTTTTAAAGGTGAACAGTTTCCTTTAATGCCGTCAAACATAACGAGTCTGAATAAAACAGAAAGTTTATATATATCTATGCCCACTCCTTGTATATCATTCTGCTGCCTTTTAACATAAATTTCCAATGCATATTTTCTCAAATATATGCAAAAGGTGATTTAATAGATAAGAATAGTTATGTTTTTCGTTCTTATATTTCTGCTTGTATTGCACTAACATGACTACAAAAGAAAACAGAAGAATGGCCCATGCATTCGGTAATGTATCTCATTTCGTAAAATAACGTCAGAAATATTAAACACGATACACCATCGTTTTCACCCTCACCACCAGCAGGCAGCAGCACCAGCTCTTTAAAAGGGTACACGTTGTCTTGTTTACGAGGGTGTCGTCAGTTTTGCTAACTCATGTAAACAGAATTGTTGTATTACACATCCAACATGAACCTCTTACAATCATGCCCCGTCCCCCTGGACGAGAAGACCGTAGGCCGACGAAGCTGACCGTCTGTCAGCCGAGTCCCCGGAAGCTGTGGCGGTCGCAGAGCGGTGGCGGTGGCGGTGGCGGGGGCGGGGGCGGGGACGGGGGCGGGGACGGGGACGGGGGCGGGGGCGGCTATCGTCGGCTCCAAATAAACACCGCTCTCGTCGTCGCATGTCCGGCCCGGCCGGCGGCCCGTGCCGCTCCTAAGGCGGGGTAACGGACACCGCTCCTGGAGAGTGGTGTGCTCAACGGTGGCCATGACCGACTAATTGGACGACAGGGGTGACCGTGAGACGACCGTACTGTGCGTCTGCTGCACTCTGCACTGCACACCGTGCACAGCGGGGTGTGCAGTGGACGGGGTGTGCAACAGGGCTGCAGTGTGTAGGATGGATGCGGTCGCTCACGGAACTCAGTGGTAATTACGAGCGAGCGCGAAGCGGCGCTCGCTCGTCTTTCCGTGGTATATGCGGAAAATATTAATATGAGCGGCCCGGCCCGACCCGACCTGACCTGACCCGGCCCGGCCCGACCCGTGGCGACGCTTTTGAGAAGCTAATATCTCTGCAACCGCATGTCCGATTGACAAGCGGGCTTCTTTGCTGAGCATCCCCATCCAACCTACCCTGTTTGAGATTGGTGCTGACTCACGTGAGTGACTACCACTGCGCGTTGCGCGTGCCGCGTGAGGGGTGTTGGAAGGTGTGTCCTCGCAATAACTCCGCAACGGCTGAGCCGATTGTGTTCAAATTTGGTGTGTGGTTAGGGATCCCTCAGCCGCCGCTTTCCCACAAATTAGGGATGGGGTGCCTCTGCATATGCGCACGTTTACACCCCTATTCTATATCGCAGGAATGGCTGAGCCGATTGTGTTCAAATTTTGTGCGTGGTTAGGGACCTCTCAGCCACCACTTTCCCACAAGTCAGGGTGGGGTGCTTCTGCACGTGCGCACTGCGAACCCTTTTTGTATCTCAGAAACTACTTGCCCGATGGAGTTGAAATTCACCATACATTTTCTTCGCGCCCGCTCGTTCATCGCCAACTTCGGCGTCTTACTGATATCCCAATGGAGAGATGTGTGCCTGTGTGACATACAAGACATAGCTTCGTATGAGCTTTGGCGGAATTTTCCGAAGGAAATTTGTTTCCTTCACTGATAAAAATATTCACAAGGGTTTACCTTGTTTTGACTTCGTCATTAGCAAAACCAACTCATATCTAGGCCAATACTAAGTGATAATCAAGCGAAGGTTTGTTTGGCGCCAGTTTATTACTAACTGCCTTTGTTTGTGCATTGATATTGAGTTAGTTCCCGTCGCGTTTTCATCGCACTAAGCAAGAGTTTGTGTATCGAGATGCTTCTGCATTGGTTTAGACTTCGGCGATACACGAATTCGTTATTCATCAATCTTGGTTTCGGAATTGTAAACTAGCGTCCATCGGCTAACACCATTGCTTTGCCCTTGTCGAGAGGTGGTTTCAATGTGGTCACCTGCCACAGCATGACTAGGTGAAAACTACCTTGACCAGCCACACAGCGACAGTTTTAGAAGTGTTAGTTTTCGCCGATAGATGGCGCAGTACAAACAATATATTGTATACCGTTTTCAAACCGCTTTAAACAATATACCGTTTTCCTTATTCTTTGTTTCGCGTTTACTCGTAGCATTTGTATGATGGCCCATTCAAGTCCATAGCAACTCTCTACACACATTCTTATGAGTCTTTTGTTTGCATGTTATCATTTTTTTTAATCATCCTCAGTTTGCTCAAACTCGATACTTTTCTGACTACCGAATGCTATATATACAAGTCAGTCAGTACAAATGGTCAACGGAGGTCTGGTAACACAAGACTCCAAGTTAGCTCTGATAGAAATATATTTTATGTTTAACGCAAAACAGCGTCGTGGAACAGCGAATCAGCGCGAAAGTAATGACCACGAGTGGGAATCGAGCCTAGGCTAGATTCTTGCACTGGATCAACATTACTTCCTCGTATAGTAGTATTATCGTAGCGCCGGCATGGGATTAGTACTCAATTTGCCTTGTCATGGCTTAGTACCGGTTTACTCAACCGTTTGATTTGCCCTAGTGGTCATCCGTAAACGGGTGCTCGTTCATTGGTTATGGACTACTTTAGGGTTTGTTTTATCCTTGCTTGGTATTGGTGCCTGGTTCGTTATGCCTTAGTAACCAAGCATTCCCTGGTTTTGGGTTTGTTAAATAACAAACATTTTTGAACGCAAAGTTTATGTTCATGAGCACCTCGTTTACGAGGTCGTAGTTAGTGAATATTTATCTCGGTGTTATCATCGGGATTGTTGACATTCAAAGAAGAACGACCAATGCAACATTTCAATGCCATTCACCGGTCATCGGGTAAATCAAGTTTACATTATGAGCCAGTCTGTCTAAGCAGCAGCTTTCATTTGAAATATTTAAAGCAAATATAGCCCAGTTATTGCACCTTTGTGTATTCAAAATGTAGCCATTATTCAAACATAATAATGTGGCACTGTCTTGTGGTTATGCCGTACGGTAACCGTGCGCTTCTCTTGATTCCAGAGAATGCTGTCCTCACCAAGGTTGAATTTTCACCTTACGAAGCAACCAACGTGCAACTCTCCAGCTGGTCGAAGTTCCGGAGTCTTCTGAGTGACGACTATTCGCCGTATTTATAGTCGCCGAGCGAGCCTACTCGCCAGCCTGACATCCGACTTGAGTGACCGTCTTGCTGTGGTGTCGTGGTTCGTGTGATTTGTGAACTCGCCTGGCAAAACAGACACGAGGTCACCGTGCGCGCGGCAACAAAAGAACAACGATCTGCAGCAGTGAACCGCAGCAGTGACGTCTGACGTCAGCAGTGAACCGCAGCAGTGAACCGCAGCAGTGAACCGCAGCAGTGACAGTCACGTCAGCTCTGAGCAGCAGGGCTGCAACTCTGCTCTTCGACAGAGACTCGGCGAAGCGGTCGCCTCTATAACAAGCCACCGGACGTCTCGATCACCGGACGAAACGTCTCGATCACCGGACGAAACGTCTCGATCACCGGACGAAACGTCTCGATCACCGGACGTCACGTCTCGATCACCAGACGTCACGTCTCAATCACCGGACGTCCCGTCTCGATCCCCGGACGTCACGTCTCGATCACCCCGGCTCTGGTGAATCGGTGACGGGGGATCGCTCTACCAGCGTCCCGCCTTCCATCACACGAATCCTCGTGACGTCACGGCACGTCACGTCACGTCACGTCACGTCCCATATCATCTCATCCCCCACACCTCTGAGACCGAACATCCCCATATCGTACCCCACCTGGAGCACCCCTGGCCACCATGTACCACGGCGGGGTACACAACGGAGCCAGTTATGGTCTGGAGGGCGGGGGCGGCGGCGGCTACTTCCCTGGGGCGGTCTGTGTGCCGCCCGCGCACCAGATCTTCGGCCTGTCGCAGATGGCGGCGCAGAGTGCCCAGATGTCCACACAGGCCGTCAACGGTGCGACCTCGGCCGTCACAGGGTGAGACGGAACAAGGGGCTGATCTTACGAGAGAGGAACAGCTTTCTTAAAATGATGCCATCAGCTTAAAACTGTCAACGTTTTTTTAGAAAAGGAAAAAGTTACTGAAGAAATAAATTTGTTCATGTTCTGTACAATACATGAGTTAAAGTTAGCATACACGAGACATGCGAATTTCGGGAAGTTTTGATCGGGTGGGCCTACCCCATTATTAAGTTACATTTGCCACGCTTGGCCTTTGTTTGTCATTCTAAGACTACTTGCTATGGACACGTGTTTGGATGATACCTGATACCTGTACTGCTTGGATGTCCTTCACTGAATGACTAAGCCATGTAAGATACCTGTACTGATACCTGTACTGCTTGGATGTCCTTCACTGAATGACTAAGCCATTAAGTGCTTCATTATGTCTCCTGAGAAAACACCAAGCCCTGTTCTCAGCGTATAGTTGGCGGTCCGGTCCGTCTCAGCGAGTCCTGACAGCACCATGAGGCATGACTCTGATCCTCCACTTCTCAGCTGGCAGGGCGTCTCCTCGCAGAACGGCGCCGACAACGCCCAACTGGCGATGAACTTCGGAGGCTTTAAGTTCGCCGGCGGCCGAGAGATGGCGCAGCCGTCGATGCCGCAGGGGTTCGGCGGCTACAGCTACCCCACAGGCAACATGGCGCCCTGGGGGTGTAACAATATGGCCGGACTGCCGAGCCTGCAGCGCGGAGCGTACGGTGAGAGTGGATCCGAGGGTGCAGTCACATCTGTCCGAGGGTGCACACACATATGTCCGAGGGTGCAGTCACATATGTCCGAGGGTGCAGTCGCATATGTCCGAGGGTGCAGTCACATCTGTCCGAGGGTGCAGTCACCTCTGCACAACTCCCTCCTGTCGGCACCTTGATTTAAATACCCATGTGACATCCATATCCCATTGCACCACTTAAATAGGGGGTATCTCTCGCTTTACTGGCTCTCGCTATATTGGTAGCTCTCGCTATAATACACATACATGAACAGGCGCGCAGATCATTCTTATCACAGGTTGTCAACTATCCCCACGCCCAAACGATGGCCCAGGACTGGTGGTCGCTGACCACCGGGTAGTGGTCGCCAACGAGATGCCCCTCGGATGTAATGGCCGCCGTTGTTGTTAGGCCTTCCAAACAACTTCGCTTAGCTGTTGCAGAGTTCTGGAGTGTGATTGTCGCTCTGTTGCAGAGTTCCGTGAGTGTTTGCAGTGCGGCACGGTGACCCAGTCGTCGCTGTTGTGTTTCAGAGTTCCGTGAGTGTGATTGTCGCTCTGTTGCAGAGTTCCGTGAGTGTTTGAAGTGCGGCACGGTGACCCAGTCGTCGCTGTTGTGTTGCAGAGTTCCGTGAGTGTGTGCAGTGCGGCACCGTGACCCAGTCGTCGCTGTTGTGTTTCAGAGTTCCGTGAGTGTGATTGTCGCTCTGTTGCAGAGTTCCGTGAGTGTTTGCAGTGCGGCACGGTGACCCAGTCGTCGCTGTTGTGTTGCAGAGTTCCGTGAGTGTGTGCAGTGCGGCACGGTGACCCAGTCGTCGCTGTTGTGTTGCAGAGTTCCGTGAGTGTTTGCAGTGCGGCACGGTGACCCAGTCGTCGCTGTTGTGTTGCAGAGTTCCGTGAGTGTTTGCAGTGCGGCACGGTGACCCAGTCGTCGCTGTTGTGTTGCAGAGTTCCGTGAGTGTGTGCAGTGCGGCACGGTGACCCAGTCGTCGCTGTTGTGTTGCAGAGTTCCGTGAGTGTTTGCAGTGCGGCACGGTGACCCAGTCGTCGCTGTTGTGTTGCAGAGTTCCGTGAGTGTTTGCAGTGCGGCACGGTGACCCAGTCGTCGCTGTTGTGTTTCAGAGTTCCGTGAGTGTGTGCAGTGCGGCACGGTGACCCAGTCGTGCTACCCGGACGGCACAGGGCACTTCCTCTGCGGCACCTGCTTCTGCAGTCCAAAGTGGAAGGGCATCACGCCCTCCCGACTGTACAGCGCCAGGAGAGGGGTACGTGACAGGACCACTTTATTGCAAAATAGTATGGTACAATTGAGTCGACTCAGCTATGGTTTTCGAGGAAGATGATGCCCTTTCGCCAACGGTGCTAATGGACATCTCATGGGACTAAGCGCACATAACAGACCTGCAGTTAGAAATAGTCATAACCATGTTTGGCTGCTAAAGTACGAGACATTATCTGCTTGCAATTGAATCATCTCGCGCGGTCACTGGAGTGTAGCGCGGTATGCCGGCGTGACACCAGCGTCCAGCATGCTCAGCTGTATGACCCCGTACTGCGGTCGCTGTTTCAGTCTCCGTTCGCGAGGCGGTTTCACTCCATGTGCACAAACTGCGGCACAACCCAGACGACTCTGTGGAGACGGAACGCCGACGGTGGGTAGGCACCGGGTCAACGGAGGCATCCTATGATCATTATGTCAGATATGTCAGATATGTAGCTGTTCAATTTTATCCATGTTAACAACGAACATGATTTGTTATGGTTGTATGTGTTGAGAGCATGCATGCTATTGCCCATCATTTTTAAAATTGATTGTCTCCTCATTGTTTGATTGTTTGATCGACTCACCCCCTTCCTCGCTGCCCGGACCTCTGTCCGAGGCGTTCTTGTCTCGGTGCTCTGACCCGATTGACGCCGCCCCTGTTTCTCTCCATCGTGCAGGCGAGCCCGTCTGTAACGCCTGTGGTCTCTACTTCAAACTGCACGGCATCCGGCGACCTCTCTCCATGAGGAAGGACGGAATTCAGACCCGAAAACGCAAACCCAAGGACAAGAAGAAG
This sequence comes from Chirona hameri, assembly GCA_036785665.1. Taxonomy (NCBI): domain Eukaryota; kingdom Metazoa; phylum Arthropoda; class Thecostraca; order Balanomorpha; family Balanidae; genus Chirona; species Chirona hameri. The sequence goes on from JAXIVJ010000467.1 coordinate 137,207, forward strand.
GAGGGCGGCAAGGATAAAAAAGACGGTGAGAGGTCATGTCACTTCGGTGAGACTAAAAATGAAACGGAAAAGGAACGACGGTCATATGAAGTTTGCTCGTTTTAGATCGTGTTTTTTGTCCCGCTAAGACCAAGCGTGCAAAAATCGGAGAGCATTCATTGCATGGTTTTGTAAGTTCCAGGATAAATGCAAATACGGCGGGCCCAAAACATGTTTGTACCTGTTACAAAATACAAGCGTACAAGTTGCGCAGGTTGGAGGATTTGTACAGAAGCATAGCAAGTGTCTATCCTTGTCCGTCCATGCCGGTACATTCCTGCGGGCCGTATAACATCTCTCCTGTTTCGCGGTCAGACCCAATGGTCGGGTACACGCGTGTCACAGTTGGGGGTCGCGCCGTCTACCAATCCACCCCAGGTCACCGTCACCGTCACCGTCACCGTCACCGTCACCGTCACCGTCACCGTCACCGTCACCGTCACCGTCACCGTCACCGTCACCGTCACCGTCACCGTCACCGTCACCGACACCGTCACCGTCACCGTCACCGTCACCGTCACCGTCACCGTCACCGTCACCGTCACCGTTACCGTCACCGTCACCGTTACCGTCACCGACACCGACACCGACACCGTCACCGTCACCGTCACCGTCACCGTCACCGTCACTGTCACCGACACCGCCGCCTCTGCACTGTCGACGGTAGCAGGTCTTGTCGCCAGTAGCATAAACAACCGTCCTTTACATCAGCAACACACGGCAGACCAACTACTAATAATCGCTGGCCACTGGGTTACTTTATGGTTGATTTTACGGTAATCGTCGATCGCAATCGTGTCACAAACCAATGATGCACCAGTCGATACAAATCAGTTTGGGTTCCTTTGAAAGCCTTTGGCAAATATTGCTGTTTTGAAGTCACGCTCGCGCCAGATCTGTTTGCAGAATCGTGCATCTCGTCAAACTTGTCACTTTGTGGCAGATGTTTACGAGGATGAAGTGCAGCAGTCGCTATTATCGACGCTTCCGTTAGACGTATTAGGAGCTATCGATCATTTGCCGCCAAACACTGATATCCAAATAAGCATCGGCTACGTGCGAGCCCCAAATCCGAAAAACGCAGTAACTCAGCCGTTTTAGCGTAGAATGGGGTATCATGCAAAAATCAAAAGTTGGTGTGTATGACTTGTAATGAAAACAATACAAATATATTAAAGGGAGGTAATCACCTTTTCCCACAAAAATGGAGTTAGCACCTGAAATCGATAGACGATGCCAAAATATGATGTAAATTCATCACATTTTGCATATAAAAATTCCTACCGAAAGATATTGGCAGTTTCCTACCGATAAGCGATCCACGCGTATATCGGTCAGTACTCAGCAAGCACTCGGTAACAAATTCAGTAAATTAGCCTCCCTATGCATTGATATTTATCATGAAGGTATACAATATGTTTCATGCACTCTATCTTTTGCGAATATGTGGTAATTTTGTATGAACAGATCAGATTCAACAATCATTTTAAAAAAGTGCATTGACATCGGCAGTTTAGCTTGGCACCGGCCGGCCGGTGCCAAGCTAAACTACGGCGACCTATTTAGTGTCGGCGATTTGTTTATAAGTGACCATTCATCAACGTTGAACAGATTGATCCAAAAGCTTTCCATCAAATGTTGCGTTTTCCAATAGTAGAGGGAAAATACCGATCATTCATTTTCCCAAACTTCCAACTTTGAATTAGCTAATAATTTTATTTAACCCTTGACTTGTGGGAAAGTGGCGGCTGAGAGGTCCCTAACCACACGCCAAATTTGAACACAATCGGCCCAGCCGTTGCAGAGTTTTTACGCGAAAACACTTCTCAACACCCCTCACGCGGCATGCGCCACGTACGGTGGTAGTCACACACATGAGTCGGCATTGATCTTCAAACAGGTTAGGTTGGATGGGGCTACTCAGCAAAGAAACCCGCTTGTCAATCGGACATGTAGTTACAGAGATATTAGCTTATCAACATCAACACTTTCGGGCTCAGTGTCTTATTATGGGAGATTTTAACTTAAGAGGATACGAAAGTATGGCAGAGGAAACAAATGAGTGTAGGTTGTATAGGCAAATCTTTGAAGAGGAGCTTTTCATGCATCAGTTTGTAACAGAGCCAACCAGACATTGCTCCATTCTAGACCTTGTATTCTCAGACAACAGTGATCTAGTTAGTGACATAAGTATTTGCGAAGGTCTAGGAACCAGTGATCACAATACGGTTAAATTCAGTATCTCATCAGAAATGAGGCCCAAAGATAACCTTATTATGGTTCCAAACTTCAGCCGGGCTGATTTTGATGGCATTAGAAATGACCTCGCACAGATAAAATGGAACGTTGAGTTGGCAGGTTTAGATGCACGTGAGGCCTGGAATGTTTTCAAAGCTAGATTAAGCCAAATTCAGAATCGGCATGTACCCCTCAGGCACAAACGTAACAGAACCAAGGGCAAACCAGTTTGGCTTACCCCAGAAGTAAGGAGTGCTATACAAGCTAAAAGAAGTGCATTTTGCATTTTGAAGGGATCTTCACTAGATATAAATCAGAAGGCCTACCAGAATGCAAGAAATTCAGTTAAGAAAAAGGTCAGAGCAGCTAAAAGGGCAAAGGAACTTGATTTAGCAAGACATTGTAATGCAGATAGTAAGAAGTTCTTCAGTTTTTATAAGTTCAGTACAGTTTCCAAAAATATAGGTCCATTTAAGGTAGATGATGCGTTAGTTAGCAAGGACAGTGAAATGGTTGAAGTGCTTAATGATCAGTTTCAATCTGTCTTTACTATCGAGGACCGGAGTAGTATTGCAGCACTTCAGCCTGAGCCAGAGACAGAGGAGACTATAGGAGAGCTAGGTGGCATAAGTAGTGAACTTGTTCTAGAATATCTAAAGAAAGTAAGGCCTAACAAGGCAGAAGGACCTGATGAAATCCATGCTAGACTTTTAAGAGAATCTGAAAGGGAGTTGTCGGATCCATTAGCCATAATATTTTCTTAATCACTCGCAGATAGTAAATTCCACTTGATTGGAAAAGAGCAAATGTTGTTCCTATTCATAAAAAGGGAGATAGAAGTAAAGAGGAAAACTATAGACCGGTTAGTCTGACCTCATTAGTCTGCAAGGTGCTTGAATCAATCATCAAAGATAAGATTGTTGAATTCTTGGAGCAAAATGAACTCATCAAGGATACACAGCATGGCTTTAGGGAGGGCCGTTCTTGTTTAACTAATCTTCTGGAGTTTTGGATGTTGCAACAGATAGCTTTGATCAGGGTAAACAGCTAGATGTATCTTTTCTTGATTTCAGTAAAGCATTTGACAAAGTCCCCCATACAAGACTGGGGTTGCAACTTAAAATTCATGGGATCAGGGGCAAGATTCTGGATTGGATAGAAACGTGGCTTTCAGAACGCCAGCAAAGGGTTATATTGAATGGGTGCCAATCACAATGGAAGGAAGTTATCAGTGGGGTTCCACAGGGCTCAGTCCTGGGCCCATTGCTTTTTATAATATTTGTGAATGCAATTGAGAACAGTATAGATAGCAAAGTCTTGAAATTTGCAGACGATCTAAAAGTTGTCAGGATTATTAGAGGAAAACATGATCAGGATCAGACATGTGCATGGATCTCAAAGTAGGATCTATGATCCCAGAGGATCTCTCGACAAAACGCAATGTTGGATATATGATCCCACTAGATCCCACGACAAAATACAACAGTGGATCTGGGATCCCAGTGGATCCCTCGATTAAATTTGGCAACGGATCTAGGATCCCACAGGATCCCATGATAAACAATGAAAATGGAGCTCTGATCCTAACGGATCTCGGATCAGACATATATTAAGCCATAATTATAGTATTTCTTGACAAAATATAACTAAATGCATACACCCATGCTAGTTTCATTTACAACGAAAGAAATTTACAACGAATTACTGACAATTACTTAAAATATGGGTTCTAAAAATACACTTCTGTATAATGGCGGATCTGGGATCCCAGCGGATCCCAATGCAATATGGTGCCTGCGATCTCGGATCCCGGCGGATCCGTCGACCAATGTTGAAGACGGATCTATGATCCAAGTGGATCTATCGACAAATCATGAAGGTGGATCTATGATCCCGGTGGATCCGGGATCCAGATTCCAGAGATCAGATCCCAGGATCCATTTTCGGGATCCGAGCACATGTCTGATCAGGATGTTTTTCAATCAGATCTGGACAAGCTAGTTGAGTGGTCTGAAGCATGGCAGATTAAATTAAATTTGAGTAAATGTAAGATTATGCACGCTGGACGGGTTAGCAGTAAACATAGGTATGAAATGGGTGGGCAGAAAATGGAGCAGATTGAAAAGGAAAGAGATTTAGGTGTCGTGGTAAACAATAAACTATCAGCGTCAGACCAGGTTGTAGAAGCTAGGAAAAGGCACTTAGAATGCTAGGGGCCATTAACAGAAATGTTTCCTACAAGAGTGAAAAGGTAATAACAAAACTGTATGGTGCATACGTTAGACCACATTTGGAGTATTGTGTACAAGCCTGATCTCCAACATATGAGAAAGATTGCTGGTTGTTAGAAAGAGTTCAAAAAAGGGCAACAAAAATGGTTAATTGTCTTGGTAGTTTACCCTATGAAGATAGATTAAAGAAATTGGGTATGTTTTCACTTAGATATAGAAGGCTAAGAGGAGATCTAATCGAAGTCTTCAAATTTGTAAATGGTCAGCATCAGGCACGTAGCCAAGGGGAGGGCGGCGGGGGCGGCCGCCCCCCCCCCCCCCCCCCCCCCCCCTGGAGGCCAGGAGGGCCCTTTTTGGCGCGCGAGGGCCCTTTTCGGCGCGCGCAGCGCACCGAAAAGGGCCGACGAGACCGCGCGAAGCGCGGTATCATAGGCTCTTTACTACACGAAGCGTGGTCTTTAGAGAGTTTAGAGGACTTCAGAGGCCCTTTAGGGCCACCAGGGCCCTCTCTGAAAGACCAGAGGGCCCCTTGGACGTACAAAAGAGCGCTGTGCATGTCAGAGGGGCCCCTGGCCAGACCGAAAGGGCCCCTGAGCGGGTCAGAGAGGACCCTGAGCACGTCGAATGGGCCCCCTGAACACGTCGAATGGGCCCCTATCCAGCATAGAGGGGCCCCTGGTCAGGTTGAGAGGCCCCTGAGCGTGTCAACAGGGCGACAAAGCGGCCAACACAGTCCTTTGCCAGGTCATAAGGGCCCCTGAGCAGGTTGGAGGGCCCCTGGACAGACCAGAGGGCCCCTGGGAAGTTAAGAGGGCACCTGTGCAGGTCAGAGGGGCCCTGACCAGACCAAAATGGCCCCTAGGTGGGTCAGAAGGGCCCCTGAACATGCCAAATGAGCCCCTAGCCAGCACGGAGGGGCCCCAGGGCAGGTCGGAGGGCCCTCGGATCATGTCGCAAGGCGACAAAGCAGCCAGCGCAGTCCCTTGCTAGGTCGGAAGGGCCTCTTAGAAGGTTAAAGGGCCCCTGGAGAGACCAGAGGGCCCCTGGAAAGTTAAAAGGGCCCCTGCGCAGATCGGAGGGGCCCCTGATCAGACCGAAAGGACCCCTGAGCGGGTAAGAAGGGCCCCTGAACATGCCGAAGTGGCCCCTAGCCAGCACAGAGGGGCTCCAGGGAAGGTCGGAAGGCCCCTTGAGCATGTCGGCAGGGCGACAAAGCAGCCAGCGCAGGCCGACCAGAAGAGTTCTTGGGCCGATCGGAGGGGCTCCTGGGCAAGTCAGAGGGGCCCCTGGCTAGACTGAAAGGGTCCCTGGGCCGGTCGGAAGGCCCCTTGAACATGCCGGATGAGTTCCTAGCCAGAGGGGCCCCTGGGCAGGTCGGAGGAGCCCCTGAGCAGGGGCGGCGGTTTGCGGGGGCAGGGTACCCAAAATTCCCCCAGTCGAAAATCCTGGGGGGCAAAGGGTAGTTTTTTGCCCCCACCCTCCAGATTTTAGCCTGCTCAATCTGGGGCCAACATGACCCTTCTCCTCCCCATGATTTTCATTTGAGGGGGGATTTTGGGTACCCTGCTCTCCGCAATCCGCCGCCCCTGCCCCTGAGCATGTCGGCAGGGTGACAAAGCAGCCAGTGCAGTCCCTGGCCAGGTCGGAAGGACCTCTGAACAGGCCGAATGGGCCCCTTGACACACAAGAGGGGCTTCTTGGAAGGTCAGAGGAGTCTCTGGTGAGACCGGAAGGGTCAAAGCACGTAGAGATCCCAGATGAAGATTAAATACAAAGAGGACTTACTCCACAATAAAATATTAAAAGCGGAGCTTTCGGGTATATGGTAACACCTTTCGTCAGGGTGCTACAATATACCCGAAAGATCCGATTTTATTTTTTCCTGTAGAGTAAGCCCTCTTTGTATTATATATATATCACCCACTCCACATCATGTCTTTTCGCTTCGCGGATCCTAGATGAGTCCCTGAACAGGTTGGAAGGGCGTAGAAAAGGTCAGAGGGGCCCCTAGACGATCTGAAGGGACCTTGGGCCTTTCAACAGTAAGAATACAGTTGTACAGGGAATACAACTCAAAACTTTCGCGCCGCTCCGCGGCGCAATTTAACTACAAATTCAATTATATGCGGGTTAGGAAAAAAATCGGTCAGTTTCTCGGCGCATTTATGTGTTTTGTTGCTACTTTCCTATATTATTAGCAAAATAGTTCATTTTAGCACTTTTTCCCCGCACTTTTAAACGCACAATATAGTAATTTTAGAGCTCCGCACCATACGCAATGCGACGCATTGATGAGAAAGCAACACAGGGCATAATACTCAAAATTTTCGCGCCAATTTGTTTTAAGAGTTCCAGGTCTTGAGCTTAAAAAATATTCCAAGTTGGTATAGCTGATTCCAAATTCGTGTCGCTGGTTCCAAAGTTGATGTGACAGTTTGCTAACTCCAGCTCCTAAACGTTGGTATGGCCCATGCCATACCTGCCATACTGCATTTTCCAGCCTTGTCACGTGCCTTTTCATGCGTTTTTTTGGGGGGAGGGGGCCTTTCAACGCTTGGGAAGGGGCCCTTTCAACGCTCTGGAAGGGGCCCTTTCGAGGCGCCGCCCCCCCCCCCCCCCCCCCCCCCCCCCTGGACGAAATCCTGGATACGTGCCTGGTCAGCATTCTGAATATTTAAAGGGAATGTTTGAGTTCAATAGGGAAAATCGAGGTAGAGGTCATCAGCATAAACTCATTATGAAACAAAGTAGGACTAGGCTACGACAGTCATTTTTCAGTAGAAGGATTGTAGGACATTGGAATATGCTACCAGGGGATGTCGCTGATGCAGTGACACTTGCTTCCTTCAAAATTAGATTAGATAAATACTTTACAGAGAAGGGATTAGTTCATAAATACTCGTGGGATTAGCCTTCTTTTATGCAGGTAGAGTAAGGTGATTTGAAGGGGCGAGACTGGTGGAGGGGGGGTGCAACCTCGGATGGGCCCAAAAGGCTCTTTGTTGCACTTTTATTTTATGTATTTATGTCGCCACGGGCCGGGTCGGGCCGGGCCGGGCCGCTCATATTCATATTTTCACCCATATTCCACGGAAGGAGGAGCGAACGCTTCGCGCTCGCTCGTAACCATAACGGTAACCAAAAAAATTGTTGCTAACAAAATCGAAAGGTGATTATCTCCCTTTAAATGACTGTCCTCCGAATTTCCAGCTTTCGAATTTTGACATTGCATGTCGTTTAAAATATGACCTTAAGCCGCTTTTTTAAGAACACTTCCCCAAATTCGTATGTTCATTAACAAGAATGAATGTTATGGATCCACCTCCTATAAAGTAGTGAAGCAAATTTGAAGTTGACGTTACCGAAAATAACTTTTTTTCTTCATATAAATTTAGTTCGAATGTTTTTGAATGGATGGATTTCCGAGGTCAGGCCCCGCGCTAAGCATAGCTTGTTGCGCAGGCCCTGACCCCACCACCCGATCAAGCAATTCCTGGCGTCCGGCAGAATTTAGAAGCGAAAGTTGTACGTGCCCGACATACCTGGACACGGTCCGCCCCGCCCTCTGACGTCACCTGACCTTGAGTACGACCGCTGCCATCCGCCACAAGTCATCCCAGGCAGGGGCAAATAGCGAGCGTCGAAGCGACTCGAACCCGGGCTGCTACTACCGGGTGAGGTCAGAAGTCCAGCGCTCTCCCAACTGAGCTACAGGGGCGGCATTGTTATATTATTTGCATCGTTTTACCAATGTCATTTAGTTTGACCTTGTAGGCTAATGTGTATGGCAGGAACAAGTTATGTGACCATTTTTGCCGTTGAAACGATAAAGCCAATGAACCTTATCCCAATGAACCTTATCCTGACGGTTATTGGTTACGCCTGACGGTTATTATCTGCAGATTGACCTCTTAAAGGGAATAGTACACCTTGGGAAAAGTATGTAGAATGATGGACAAGAGTGTCCTTATTACGGTTCTGCCATTTGTGTTTGCGAAAAAGTACCAATTTGTCATAATTGGAAAATATTGATATTAATACATATGACGTCACAATAATCTTGCGTCACCAAAACGAGTTGTGACGTCATACCGGCAAAAGCCTATCCTTGAATCAGAATATGTAAGCAACACTAACAACCTCATTCACTGGGTCGCGACTCGCGAGTATATTGGTCGCGATTGAAAATGTGTGAATGTTTACACTATGGTCTTGTATGAGTAGAGTTAAAGTGTCGTTGCGTAAATACATACCCATAATGTTCATGTGCATAAATAAATGTGATATACCTACCCACACACACTATATGTGTGTTCATCAGTATGTGGTGGATGTAAATTAATATTGCAGCTACCGGTCAGGGGCGTAGGAACTATGTTCAAGTTGGGGGGGGGGGGGGGGGGCAGGAGGCATTCTGAAGTCGATTCTTTCCATGCAACGCCCATAGGCGTAATGTTAAAATCAAAAATGTTTGGGGGGGGGCTGCCCCCTCCCCCTGCCCCCCCCCCCCCCCGGCTCCTACGCCTATGCTACAGGTACTAGCCACCCATCAAAAGGTGTGCCTTTTCAAGACGAGTGTGGACATTATTTTCAATTGGAAATCCAATGAAAATTGGCAAGTTATAGCCAATAATATTTCGAGCTAAGCGTCATTTCAATGTAAACAATAAACAAACTTGGTCAAAATTGAATAAATATATTGCATGAACACCGACCAGACACCAATCAACAAATGCGTTTTATCACTAAGCATCTATTGGTAATTTGTAATCGGAAATCGGTTCTTAATTGACAGAGGTAATTACTTAAAACTGTAACCACAGGCAGAATGTATCCCAAATGTATCGCAGTTACAGGTGCATGTGCTTCTATCGCGGAGAATATTGCAGATACCGGTACGGGCCACCCTTCAAAAGGTGTGCCTTTTCGAGACGAGTGTCGATATTATTTTTAATTGGAAATCCAATGAAAATTGACAAAGTTATGGCAAATAATATGTCTAGCTGATGAACACATGATGCGTTTCGGTGGCGGCCGGTCCAAATAGCGAAAACGTTGTTCTATTATCCTGGCGAAAAGGAAATGCGGAAGGAATACTAATGACGTATACGAAACATCACAAGATTTGTCCCTTTAATATATGACAAAATATACCCCACAGTTTTTGCGTTGAAACTCAGCAACTAGGTCGCTTTGGAAGGAAAAATTTCAGATTTGGAGATTTCTCAGTACTCCCGACAATCTGGCTATCTCAGTTAAAAGCGAATGTTAAAGGTGTACTATTCCCTTTAAAGTCTGATGACCTTGACCATACCCAAGGTCACTGATTTTCTCATTTTCTGAAAGAGGAATTTCGAATGTCGTTTGTAACCTTGAATTTATTCCTATAGATCAGAAGATAGGTACAAGAGCAAAACGACTTACATCAATTCGTGTCTACCGTTTTCGAAATGTATACCAGTACATACACCGCTTCGATGCTGTTCATTGCTTTGCAATTTCATCGTCTTCTATCGTTTTTAGTCGCTGAATCAATTAAACTCACCCATATTTCTAATTCGCAGACGCTGCGTCAGAATCTGCCAAGAAGCTGGCGCAGAACAGCACATTGAAGGCAGAAGGTCAATCTCAACCATCCGCCTCCGACAGTCACCACCGGCCAGCCGCCGCCGCCGCCAGCGCCACCTCTGATTACCGAGCACAGATCGTGCTTCCATCTACAGCCACTTCTCAGTCTGTCAGCGCCACCAGCCCTGCGGCCGACATGGCGCAGGGGTTTCCCTTCCCCAGCCGAGCGGCCGGGCTGGGATACGGGACCGCTCTGAGGAATCTGGTCGATACGGACGTCAGGAACGCTTCGTGAGTGCGCCAGAGGCCATGTGACTGACTTTGGGAGAAGTGTCGAGACGCGGGCCGGGTTTCCGTACTCAAACCTGCCGGAGGGGGTTGTTTTCCAGGTATTTCGGATACCAGTGCGTGTTCTGCAGTGTTCCGTGTCTTCGGATACCAGTGCGTGTTCTGCAGTGTTCCGTGTCTTCGGATACCAGTGCGTGTTCTGCAGTGTTCCGTGTCTTCGGATACCAGTGCGTGTTCTGCAGTGTTCCGTGTCTTCCAGGGACGTGATATTATTTGATCTGAGGATGTAATTAACTAGAGGTGTCTAACGAAATGTGTTATTTGATCGGTATAGTTGTTAGTGTGGTCAAGACGGGCGCCGCAATGATGTGGTTATCCGTTGATAGTTCGTGCAATGCTATTTTACTTGACGTTGTTGAAGTATTTGTCTTGTGACATATAATTGTGTTTGATCATAGTTTCCTCTCTGATCGGATGTTTTTACATAAATAAAATCCAAGATGATAATTGAGCTGACGGATGTGCAGGCAGTGGCGTGGCGCAGAAATTCACAAAGGACCAGGTCATTGACTTGAGGGGCGCCACCCGATCGACAGGGGCGCCACCAATATTGGCGAAATTTTGCAGGGGGGGGGGGCACATCTCCTTCCGCACCGTGCGGAAGGAGAGCCACTGGCCGGAGGGGCGCCGTCACTAGCCGAAGGGGCGTGGTCACTGGCCGGAAAGGCGTGGTCTCTAGCCGGAGGGGGCGCCGTCACTGGCCGGAAAGGCGTGGTCACTGGTCGGAAAGGCGTGGTCACTGGTCGGAGGGGCGCCTTCACTAGCCGGAGGGGCGTCGTGACTGATCGGAGGGGCGCCAGCTTTGCATTGGCGTCTCGGGTCCAAAGGACAAGGTCATGACCTGCATGACCTGATACTCGGTACGCCACTGTGTGCAGGAGACGAACAGGAAGTACATATGAAATGCTTGAGCATTAGATACACGGAAACTCGTCTCCGTTCATTCGGTCATAAGTGAATCTTCTCAAAGCATCATTTAGTTTAATGGGTGGGTAAACGTTCAATCAGTTCGCAAAATATTTAACAGTGCGATGTTTATAATTAAAATCAATAACTGGTAGGTTTGCAAGTGCTACAAATTTATTAAAATGCAAATTTAATTCGGCAATAATTGGCCCGCGAGTCACTATGAGAGCCCTGGAAACGATGCATTAGCGACAAGTGACTGGCACCATGCCAGCGCAGCGCTTTCACAATCAGCGAGAAAGAATTCCACCTTCCCGAACCCAGACACGATCCTTCCCGTTTGTGCTATGCGGAGGTGGTTTGCGGCCCAGACTGAGAATACATTGAGGATATGGAGAAACATGGGCCTGTATGAGGGGTTTGCGGATTTCTGGCGTAAGATTGTGCCGTTCTTTGTACAGAGGAGAATGAAGTTGCACTTTGTGGTGATATGTCATATAACGTGGTATACAGCGGAAAACAAATATGTTCGGTATGTTAGAGCGAGTCTACCGAACGAACCCCAAATCAACTCATCAAAGCATACCTCCTCCACCTGAAGGGTAGTTCAAGGGACACACTTCACGTCTGAATCTTACGCGACAACCGGGGGCCCAGATAGGTACTCGTTTAGGTACCGATACAGATAGGATAGGCGACAGATAGGTACTCGTTTAGGTACCGATACAGATAGGATAGGCGCCAGATAGGTACTCGTTTGACTCGTCGGGGGCGGCCTCAGACACAACTTTACGTATGTGTGTGCTTCTTGCCCAGCGTTTGGTTTCATGATATTGTTTCTTTATTTCCTTATAAGGTGTGTGGCGTGTAGCGAGTGCGTTATGACGCGGGCCTTAAAGGGATTATACGGGTTTTTCCCAGAATAATTGAGTTACATAGTAAAACGTACTTATAAAGGTGGTAGAAGTCCCACGGAAGCCACATTTTTCTGGAAATGACCTCTTCTGCACGTAAGGACATTTAAAAGTGCGCGGTGATGCCACAGCGTACTTTCTGCAGGGCCGGCTGAGGCAGAGCCAGTCATCTTTTTATGCTGCTAGTAAAAGCACCTCCCCAATGGAATATTTCCGGTAAAATAAGCAATATTTGAAGAAGAAAAAAACTTGTTTTGTTCGAACGACAGCAGTAGTTACCTAGTTTTCCCCATCAAATTCGAAATTTTTCATGAATTTTCATGCCAAAAAAATTATACGCCACCACCAAATTATCAACGCTATACAGGCCGGAGATAAAAAAACACAAAACCTGAACGAACAGTGTGTAGTAATAAAGAGTCCCGTAAGTTTTGAATTGCATAATCATTTTGTGATCCAGTGTAGGACTTGCAAATAATTCAAAACTCTTAAATTGATTACTGCAGATTCTAAGATAAAATTGGTGGACAGTGATGCCGATCAAGTACTTGTTATCTGATACAACTCTCGAAAAACGCAAAAGTTTTAACGCTGATAATTGCTGAAATAATGGACCAAATGAGCATTGGGGTCCCTGCCATATGTCTTAAACGTGTTTAAAGCTCATACAACTGCAAAAGAGTTTCAGGACGGAAACCCGTATAATCCCTTTAAAGGGAATGTTTCACCTTTCTGAAAGTTATCAAATATACGCTGGTTGTAGTAAAAATATGAAGTAAGTGCTGCTGAAAACGATGGTGATATTTTTTATCTCGAAAAGTCACTTAACTTTATACAAATTAAGTTTCTAAATTTGGAATGATAACGTCATTATTGAGCTGTAGATCGCCGCTGATTGGCTGACAAAGTGGCTGTCAGCCAATCAGCGGCGGCACTAGCCTAGACCCCATTTTGAAAATGCGAAATTCAATTGCTTAAAAATGGCTAAGTTTTGGGCAAAATGACCTTAGTATTTTTGACATCTCAATAACGGCCAAAGATAATGGCTATCTCAGTTCGAAACCAATACAAAGGTGAAACATGCCCGGTCTTCACCAGCCGCCGGCCTTTATGGCGCGGGCCCGGCCTTTATGGCGCGGGTCGCCGGGGGGGGGGCGGGTGAGGGGCGGCCGCGGCCTCGGCGAGGTCACAGTGTGACGGGCCGTCCGCTGGAGCGGGCGAATACAGCGAGGGTGGCTGGACGCCGTGTCTGGAACAGCGAGAGAATACAGCGAGGGTGGCTGGATGCCGTGTCTGGAACAGCGGGAGAATACAGCGAGGGTGGCTGGACGCCGTGTCTGGAACAGCGGGCGAAGGACAGCGAGGGTGGCTGGATGCCGTGTCTGGAACAGCGGGCGAATACAGCGAGGGTGGCTGGATGCCGTGTCTGGAACAGCGGGCGAAGGACAGCGAGGGTGACTGGATGCCGTGTCTGGAACAGCGGGCGAATACAGCGAGGGTGGCTGGATGCCGTGTCTGGAACAGCGAGAGAATACAGCGAGGGTGGCTGGATGCCGTGTCTGGAACAGCGGGAGAATACAGCGAGGGTGGCTGGACGCCGTGTCTGGAACAGCGGGCGAAGGACAGCGAGGGTGGCTGGATGCCGTGTCTGGAACAGCGGGCGAATACAGCGAGGGTGGCTGGACGCCGTGTCTGGAACAGCGGGCGAATACAGCGAAGGTGGCTGGATGCCGTGTCTGGAACAGCGGGCGAATACAGTGAGGGTAGCTGGACGCCGTGTCTGGAACAGCGGGCGAAGGACAGATGGAAGGACGGACGGAGCAGACCTAACAGCCAACAGGCAATTGAAGAACGAAAAAAGCGGTGCGATTCCAACTGAGAATATTTGTTATGTTCTGTGTAACACCTATTTTAATAATGCAACTGGTGTCGAAGCGCTTTATATAATCACCCTATTGTAATTTACACGAGTCGCTACTAAACTTAGACGGTAACTCAGACGCAGGGGGTGTACTAAGCTCCTTCAACATTGATAAAAAGTGTGACAACCGCGAGCAGCTCGCAGCATCTTGGCCGTGTTTATCAGATCTGCTCATAAGCTATGTTTGGTTATCAGCTAGTATTGACCAATCAGTCTTGAGCAAGCTCGACGGTGATTGGTCAGGTTGTGATGACGTGAAGCCGGGGGAGAATCGTTGGAGAACATATCAACGGGTTCGCCATATTGGTTCGCTGGCAATGTACGGGCGTGTGTGCGTGTGCATTTTTAAGCATTTACTTATTTGTATGAAGCATAAGACAATATTTAAAGGTGGTTATGAAAGTCGACATAATAATTGTATCTGTCAACATAGCAGTATTTTCCCAGAATACCTCATAAGCTAAAAATGTACACCCAAATATGTGCGTTGAGCTGAGGACATCCGCGAAAATTGTCGACATAAGAGGCTGTAGGAGTAGGTTAGCTATATTTTTGCATTTTTCAAGGACGTAAACCCATAGATTGTGTCACCTTATATAAACAGACTAGAAAATCAATACCAATGTGACTGATATCGGTATTACTTAGGTTTTGAGACACCATTCTGAGAAGTACCAGTGGCAGCGGATCGTATTTTCGGATGGGGGGCAAAGAAACCCAGAGGGTCCCCTCGGCAAAAGGTCCCCCTCCCACGGCCAAAGCCCCCCCCCCCCCAAAAAAAAATGCCGCGAAATGGTAACTCCTGGAATTTAGGCCACTATATTTTGCAGGGCCTCTAGATGGTCGCAAAAAAAAAACGTCGGACAGGCCAATGTTGAAGTCTCAGGACTTCTGAGTGCCCCCGCATGGCCTACCGAAGGTCCTTCTCAGGCCGACTGAGGGCCTTCTGTCAGCCTTAGAAGGCCCATCAGGCTGGCTGGGCCTTGGGTCATTGTTTCGGTCAAAAGGAAAAATCGAACCAACTTCTTGGAGTATGAATTTTCTAGTCTCTTACAAATTAATGGGGGAGGCAAAATCATATGTTTCCCTCCCCCACCCCCCACCCCCCCCCCCCCCCCTTATCCGCCGCAACCGAGTAGTACATACCTAATGCTACTGGTGCTGTGCTGTGGGTGGCTTGCACTAATGAACACAAATTGAACTAATGCCCTAATGAACACTAATGAACACAAAAATTGAACACAAATTGGTCATGTTACACCATTTGAGTAGCTACTTAAATCGGATATGGTACAACATGAGCATATCAATTAAAGCAATAAACGGGAAAGTTTGAAAATTGTTTTAGATAGAGAAATAAAAGGGGACTCGGAACAGATGTTAGTGGCAGCTCGATTAATTTTGGTCAGAGCCGTGGGAAGTGTTGCCTTGTTCAACTTCACACAATGCTTGGGTCTGTGAGATAATACTTCAGGTTACTCAGTAGAAAATCGGTCATGGAATAGTTCTGTTCACATTTGGAACTGCTTGCGTTCATATCAGTTCAGTTCAGTTCAGTTCAGTTTATTAGAACATTCCATAGGTATGGGTATTACTGTTCCACGTCAGGGACATAAATGGGCAAAACCCATACTCAAATACATTGTAAAAAGAAACAGTAAAACACCGCAAAACGACAAAGTAAAACGAATCAGAGGCACGGTAAAAAGAACATGCTAAGACTTAATTAGGAGCATGGCATATCCTGTAACGCCGCCTTGAAGGCGTTGACTGTGGGCTCATTCCGGATAGATGGCGGGAGTGTGCTCCACGCCAAAGCCGCACGGTGGGAGAACACCCGCTGCGATGCACTCTGGTTGCATTTGGTCACATGAAGGTCACCTCTCGCAGAGGCGGGCGTCTGCCTTGTCGACACGTCGCTCCGTCGGGTGAACATTTCCCGGATCGCTACAGGCGAGTCATCGTGCATCAGTGCCTAAACACTTTGGCAAGGTCACGGCGCACTACCAGAGTCTCGATCCTTGGCCAGTTCAGTGACTTAAGAGCCGGTGTGATGTGGTGATACTTTTTGAATCCAGTGGCGAGCCTCGCTGCAAAGTTAATAACTTTTTGAATTTTGTGTAGCTGACCCTTGGCAGCCGCAGCCTTCACGCTCAGGCAGTAAGTGATGTGTGGAAAGACGTAGGCCTGAATGGTAATTTTGATGACATCACTAGAGAAGTAATGCCGAAACTTGTACAGTGTTACAAGAATTCGGTTACATTTCTGGACTACAGCCGTCACATGCGCCCCTCAAGTCAGCCCGGCGTCGATAATAACGCCCAGAACCTTGACGTTCTCCGAAAGTTGTACTGTCGAGTCGCCGATTTTGAAGTAGAAGTTTGCCGATTTTTTTCAGATTTTGCCTGGACCCGACTAGCATGAAGTCTGTTTTTCCTTCGTTCATTTTCAGTGAATTAGCGTTAAGCCAGGCCTGGAGCTCTTTTACGGTGGTTTCTAGTCTGTTTTGTAAATCATCGAGGCCGAACCCGTCCGGAGACGTGCAGTCCAGGTGCACTGTGTCATCAGCGTAGGTAGTCAGACTTCCGTGAGACAAGTAGCACGGCAGGTCGGCGGTAAACAATATAAAGAGAATCGGTCCAGTAATCGAGCCCTGGGGCACTCCGCATGACACCGGCAAACAGCGTCGTCCACCCCGAACAATCTGCCCTCGGCCGCTCAAATAACTACGGAACCAGTCGATGTCCATAACACCGTACCAAGACAGTTTTGTGAGGAGGACGTCGTGTTCGATGCTGTCTAACGCCTTGGATAGGTCGACTGTCGTTACCGACGATATGAGCCCCTCTGTCGGTGTTCTTGACCAGGCGCTCGACAGCGGCGAGCACGGCGTCCTCGGTAGAGTGGCGCACCCTATACGCATACTGAGATGGGCTAAACAGATAGGCCGAGCTAAGATAACTAGTCAGTTGACAGCATACTACTTTCTCCAAGATTTTTGACAAGACACTGAGAAGTGAAATAGGACGATTGTTCGATGGCACAGTAGGGCCGCCTGATTTTGGTATCGGGACGACACACGCCGTCTTCCATGCGTCAGGGAACACTTTGGTGGTCAACGAGAGGATAATGATGCGAAGCAAGTGTGGACCGATCACCGGAAAGCACTGGCGGACGGCCTCCAGAGGAATATCGTCCAGTCCCACCGCTCGCGACGCACTCATCTTCCTGACAGACCGGGTCAGTTCCGGAAGAGTAACAGGTATGAACTGGCAACCCGTTGAACAGACAGTAGGCGGCCTGAGGTCCCCATGGCCCGCAATGACGGCCCCCCGCCAGCCGGCAACGATGCGAGGTCGGACGTCCGCGAAGTAGCGATTAAATTCGTCCGCCCTCTCCTCAGTGCCACCTCGGTCCGAGGGCAGCGCGCCGCCAGCCGGCTCGGGGGAGGCCATGGCGAACCTCTTGAAAGTCGACCAGAAGCCCCCGCGGTCGCTCGAGGTCAGCCCCCCGCACAGGAACTGCCGCCTGGCCGCGATAAGCCGACTCTTGACGCTGTTTCGCAGCTCGGTGAAGTCCGCCTTCCACGCGCAGGCACAGCCACGTGTCGCGAGCACTGTCCCGCTCAGCCATGAACGCGCGCAGGTCCGGGTCCCCCAGCCAGGGACAGCTCGGCCGCGACACACGCACACGTCTCGGCGGGCAGTAGCGGTCCATGACCGCGTTCCATACGGCATAGATTGTTCGACGCACGAGTTAACATCAGTGGCACCATCCACCTGGGTCCAGTCCGCTAACAAAAACTCCAGGCAGACAGCGTTCCAGTCGACCCGCCGCCAGTTGCGAAGGACGCGCCACTGCGACGGTTTGCGCATACGGGGAGGCGAGCGGTAGTCACAATCGGTTGGTGGTCGCTGATAGCGTCCGACAGAATAGACGTCTCCGGCGCTGGATCCGTGTGGTTGGTGATTATGTGGTCCAACGCCGACGGGGTGGACCACATCTCCAGTCAAGCATTCGTCACAGAATGGCCCTCATGATCGCTGTGAGTAGTAGATGTAGGTACACCGTGGTCGTTTGCTTACTTGTAGATGGACTTCTCGAGGTCAGCCAACGATCTCCAGCGCGTGTTCAAGGCCCGCCTTTTGATCAGAGAGTGGTCACTGCAGACGGTTACGGCTAGGAAGTACGTCCACTTCGCGTCATCCACCTAGTTTCGGGGTTAAATAGCAACTGTTGATAGTCGCCTGTCTACGCTTCGACTCGTGTGCATCATGAGAATATACATTTTCACAAACCATACATTACATATGCACCAAGAGGTCATTCCAAGTCACATACCCTAACGGACACCATTTGCAACGAATCAAGCACACGCAGTCACACTTGTTCTGAATTACGTTCATTCAGTCAATGATCACTGCAAACTCAGCTAACTCAGAGCCTGCCGTCTCACGCGCACAGATGTGACGGCACAGATGTGACGGCACAGATGTGACGCGCACAGATGTGACGGCATGTGGCACATGCATCATAGCAATCAGTAACCCAGTCGCCTCGGTTTGTGGTGGTGAGGTGGTGACCATACCTCCCTAGGTTTGTAGTGGTGACCATACCTCCCTAGGTTTGTGGTGGTGACCATACCTCCCTGGGTTTGTGGTGGTGACCATACCTCCCTAGGTTTGTGGTGGTGACCATACCTCCCTGGGTTTGTGGTGGTGAGTTGGTGACCATACCTCCCTAGGTGTGTGGTGGTGACCATACCTCTCTAGGTTTGTTGTGGTGACCATACCTCCCTAGGTTTGTGGTGGTGACCATACCTCCCTAGGTTTGTGGTGGTAACCATACCTCCCTAGGTTTGTGGTGGTGACCATTCCTCCCTAGGTTTGTGGTGGTGACCATACCTCCCTAGGTGTGTGGTGGTGACCATACCTCTCTAGGTTTGTTGTAGTGACCATACCTCCCTAGGTTTGTGGTGGTGACCATACCTCCCTAGGTTTGTGGTGGTAACCATACCTCCCTAGGTTTGTGGTGGTGACCATTCCTCCCTAGGTTTGTGGTGGTGACCATACCTCCCTAGGTTTGTGGTGGTGACCATACCTCCCTAGGTTTGTGGTGGTGACCATACCTCCCTAGGTTTGAGGTGGTGACCATACCTCTCTAAGTTTGTGGTGGTGACCATACCTCCCTAGGTTTGTGGTGGTGACCATTCCTCCCTAGGTTTGTGGTGGTGAGTTGGTGACCATACTTCCCTAGGTTTGTGGTGGTGACCATACCTCCCTAGGTGTGTGGTGGTGACCATACCTCCCTAAGTTTGTGGTGGTGACCATACCTCCCTAAGTTTGTGGTGGTGACCATACCTTCCTAAGTTTTTGGTGGTGACCATACCTGCCTAGGTTTGTGGTGGTGAGTTGGTGACCATACCTCCCTAGGTTTGAGGTGGTGACCATACCTCGATGCCAGTTGCCGGGGGATAGGCGAGATATGCCATGGCCGTGGCGCTGACTTGCCAGACGAGCAGTGACAGCAATACCAGGGAGAACAGGCCCCATACCAGCTGCCGGAACTGCCAACAGGGCACGCAATGTTTACATAAAATACGATGCGGGTATTTCGAACCTCATAGTGCTCTATACTTTACGTTGACATATTGATACGGAGCTTGGTGATCAAATCAGCGAAACTTGAAATTAAAAACGGGAAAGACAGAATTATCAAGTAAATCACAATCTAAAGGGTTGTAACATTAGAAAGTCACATATTGTTCAACGACATTCATGTAATAAGATAGAAACAAAGGCGTAGGAGCAGGGGGCAGGGGGCAGCCCCCCCCCCCCCCCCCCCCCCCCCCCTTCCCACACGCCCCCAACATTTTGGATTTTAGCATTATGCCTATGGGTGTTGCATGGAAAGAATCGACTTCAGAATGCCTCCTGCCACCCCCCCCCCCCCCCCCCCCCCACCACCACCACCAACTTGAATATAGTGTCTACGCCCCTGGATAGAACACGTGACACACACACACAAAATGCAAATGTAGCAAACGGATACAAAACAAGCACTTAAACACATGATATACCTATTGTCCCTCGAGGTACCTACTTACATTTTATCGAACTGTTTGTGTGACTCAAGGCAACTCATTAACTGTTCTTTGGCGACACCCGTTGTTTATATTCAGCACCCAAGCGACTGTCTCGTCGGGAAAAATAATATTCCCAAGGTACATACGTATACACTATACACGTTTCGTCGATACGTCTAGCTAGCAACACAACCCTGAAATCCTGATAATATTTTCCTGAGACATCCCACGGCCAAGGACGCGTAATGCCATAATTTTAAACGGTATATAATCATTATCATATATTAACATCGTGGAAATATCCACCAAATCAGTGACTTCTAGTTCCCAAGCCGCATATGACGGATGGAACATGATGGCATTCACTCGCATACGTATGCATGTATGCATGCATGTATATACAATCTTTGCATGCAACGATTAGACCAACACACTGTATGGGTTCCAGCGGCAGTTCCAGCGGCAGTTCCAGCGGCAGTTCCAGCGGCAGCGGCAGTTCAGCGGCAGCGGGCCGCCGCCGCACCGTCAGCTGGTGCCGGCCGGCCGGAGATGCTGCGCCGCACAGCACGGATGCTGCGCCGCATAGCACTGCGGAACACCGCCCAGTGGCGGCTGAAGCAGGGGGCAGCGGGAGAAAACCGTCCTATCCTTAGATATCTTAGCACTATCGTTATGGTTGTTGTATGATATTAATCGGATTAAAAGACGATCTGCCCCTCTTCCTGCGATTTGTCCCCACCTACCTTCGTACACCCTACCTTCGTACATCCTACCCTACCTTCGTACACCCTACCTTCGTACACCCTACCTTCGTACACCCTACCTTCGTACACCCTACCTTCGTACACCCTACCTTCGTACACCCTACCTTCGTACACCCTACCTTCGTACACCCTACCTTCGTACACCCTACCTTCGTACACCCTACCCTACCTTCGTACACCCTACCTTCGTACACCCTACCTTCGTACACCCTACCTTCGTACAACCTACCTTCGTACACCCTACCTTCGTACACCCTACCTTCGTACACCCTACCTTCGTACACCCTACCTTCGTACACCCTACCTTCGTACACCCTACCCTACCTTCGTACACCCTACTCTACCTTCGTACACCATACCTTCGTACACCCTACCTTCGTACACCCTACCTTCGTCACCCTACCTTCGTACACCCTACCTTAGTACACCCTACCTTCGTACACCCTATATTCGTACACCCTACCTTCGTACACCCTACCTTGGTACACCCTACCTTCGTACACCCTACCTTCGCACACCCTACCTTCGTACACCCTACCTTCGTACACCCTACCTGCGTATACCCTACCTTCGTACACCCTATCCTACCTTTGTACACCCTACCCTACCTTCGTACACCCTACATTCGTACACCATACCTTCGTACACCCTACCTTCGCACACCCTACCTTCGTACACCCTACCTTCGTACACCCTACCTTCGTACACCCTACCTTCGTACACCCTACCCTACCTTCGTACACCCTACCCTACCTTCGTACACCCTACCTTCGTACACCCTACCTTCGTACACCCTACCTGCGTACACCCTACCTTCGTACACCCTATCCTACCTTCGTACACACTACCCTACCTTCGTACACCCTACATTCGTACACCCTACCTTCGTACACCCTACCTTCGTACACCTTTTTTTTCTTCTTTTTTTCTATGCCGCCACCCAATAACAGGTGACCAGGAGTGCCCCCTCCCTCTATCCCAACGACACACAGAACCTTACGTTAACGCCAGAAAACAGAATATAACAAGTCGCGGCACTCCCAGCTAAGAGATGGAAAGAAACGTAAATAAGCCAAAACAGAGGGAGAAAAAGCATGCAGTTAGTTTGTAGAGAGTATTATAAGAGATGGCAAAGTAGTCATAACTGAATTCAGTTAATGACTGCTCCCTACTTCCCATGACCAGTTATGCATTCACACTGCCATACAAGGTGTTAGTATTAGGAAAGGGATCAGTCATACAAAGGGTTTGCAATCCTAGCTGGTCAAAAAATTCGGCTTGGTCATGGACTGAGCTCCAAACAGGCTGCCCAACTAAGCAAAGCTTGTTGTTGGGCAGCCCAAAGAAGCCAGTCCCAGGAGGGTGGTTGGACATAGAAAACATATATTTTTGTATTAACCAATAGATACTAGGTATCTAAATGCATTTCATACTATATAGTATATGCAATTTATTTTGTAATAGTGAAAGGTTATATGATGAGACATATACATTTGTCTAGCTTACTGTTACTTTACTAATTATATTGCAATCCTCAAATCATGCAGTCAAATGCATGTCATCACTGTATAATACAAATATGAATAATGATACCAGTTTTCTTAGTACTGACTAAGAAAGTAATCCTTGGATACCTTTTTAATTGTGTATTTTGAAGAAGGAACTGCCTGTACCATTGGGAACATAGGTCCCATAACTCTGTTCCACAGTCTCGGTCCAGCCCAAGAAGTAGTCTGTGTTTTATATACTTTATAAGTAAATGTTTCCTCAAAATGTTTTATAGTTCGAGTAATTCTACTAGGTTGTGCTACAAC
Source organism: Chirona hameri (assembly GCA_036785665.1). NCBI lineage: Eukaryota > Metazoa > Arthropoda > Thecostraca > Balanomorpha > Balanidae > Chirona > Chirona hameri. The sequence goes on from JAXIVJ010000467.1 coordinate 160,035, forward strand.
AAAGAGTTGGTCAATTAAATTTGGTAAGTTAGCTTTAAGTTTTCTGTGCAATAGCAACAACATTTGCTGGTTGCCAATGTCTTTAAGTCGAAGAATCTTGAGTTTTTTAAAATTGGGGCAGTGTGCGCTAGTCTAGGTTGTCCATCTTCTATTCTCACAACACGTTTCTGCAATTTTTCTATTCTGTTTATATAAGAGGAGTATGTATTACTATACAGAAAACAGCAATAATTAATATGAGAAAGAAAGAGGGAGTTGTATAGTAACATCAAATGCTTGGAATTGAGAAAATGCTTCACTCTATTAATTATGCCTACATTTCTACACAGGACTGTGTAAAGTTTAGCAATGTGTGTTTTCCATTTCATATCCTCATCAATAAATACCCCCAGATATTTAACGGTTTTTGCACGCTTAATAACTGTACCCATTAAATTAAGTGATACTTCAACTTGTGCTTCTTTGTTTGTATATAACTGATAAAATGTTTGTATCAGTATTTAAAGATAACTGGTTTGCAATAAACCATTCAGCTACTTTTGGCATAAGTGTGTTCAAAGTATTTTGCAGTTTATGTTCATTTCTACCTTCGATGAAGATAACAGTGTCATCAGCATATAAATATGTAGTTATCTGTTCACACACATGTGAAAAATAATTTATATAAAGTATAAATAGGAGTGCACCCAAGATTGAGCCCTGAGGGACTCCCATTTCAATTGGAAGGAAAGAAGATTTAATATGATCTACTTGGACACATTGAGTGCGCTCCGTTAGATAAGATTTCATCATATTATATGCATTATGATTTATACCATAGTATTGTAATTTACTAAGTAATATATCTATGTTGACTGTATCAAACGCTTTTCGCAAATCTAAGTATATTCCACATACTATACTATCTGTCTCAAGGGCATTGGTAATCTTCTCTTGGAGAAGAAGTATGGGCATATATGTACTCATGCCTGATCTAAAACCAAATAGATTTTTTGATAGGATATCATTGGAGGCTAAATGGTGATTTAAAGGGAAATAATGACCTTTTGATTTTGTTAGCAACAATTTCTTAGGCTACCGTTATGTTTCTAAAATTATTTTATTTAAATTTAAGAATTAAATAAAATTATTCCCAAATTAAAAGTTGTAAGTTTGGAAAAAAATACAAAACAAGTACCTTGTGTACTTCATGAAGGTCATTGACAAATTCGTCATTCCCTACCATTGTTAACATCGAGTGCGGCATTTGTGGAGGCTCTGTGACATTTCCGATCAAACTGAGCGCTGCTCGGACACCCGCTAGTAGCGCTTTCGTTCTCCATGGCAACCAGGCGTCAGCCAGTCAAAAGCCAGAAAGGGAATACGTTCTGGCTTTTCATTGGCTCACGCCTGGTTGCCATGGAGAACGAAAGCGCTACTAGCGTGCGTTCGAGCAGCGCTCTGATCCGTGAAGCAATCCGTGAAGCATCCGTGATGCATGACTGACTATCAGTATAAGTCATGAATAACAACAACATGCAAACTATACCAACTCGAATAAAATAAGAGCGGAATGAATTGAACCCCAGGCAAGCTAGTATTCGCAAAGCACTCGGCACTGCGCCACAATAGCAAAAGGTGAGGGAAATGCATATTGGATACAATATTATTACGTCACAAGTTTCTGAAGTGTCAACTACTATGAAATACAGTGATAAAATACCTTTAATAATGATTAACAAGAAAATTCAAACTTAAAAACAATCATTTGAATAAGTCTTTAACTAGCTTTCAACTCGAAATCAGATATATTTTGCAATGCTACACAAGAATGGCACCAGTGACGTCATTAACAAAGCCTGCTACGGGACTTGGGTATACTAATCAGGAACAACTCGCCAAGTGCGCCGAGATGGTTAAGTGCGCCGAGAAGCATGACAATGACTTTGTAAACAAATCGCCGACGCTAAATAGGTCGCCGTCGATGTGCATCGATGAGCTTCTGATTTAATTGCCAGTTTTGTGTTATTGTTAGTATATGAATAGTGCATGAGGGAGCGGGCAATAGTCGAAAATATTGACCGATGTGACGTCACTGTAGCCCGAGGGTGGAGACCGTATAAAGTGCCATTGCCCGAGGCGAAGCCGAGGGCAATGGCACTTTATACGGTCTTCACCCGAGGGCGACAGTGACGTTACAGAGGTCAATATTTTCGACTATTGCCCGCTCCCCCATGCACTATTGATTTTATTACATGGCCACTGGCCAGCCCTGCCATTTTTTGAATAAACGTGTTCTATTTGTTTGTCACATTCCCTCACGGCCTCATATGTTTTCATATGATTTCGAGACCAAGATGTGTGCATATAAAAAAGGAAGTAGCGTCGCTTTAGTTGAATGTATTGCACAAAATAATCCAGAAAATCCACATAGGTAAATCACAGCGTCACATTTCATATCATCTAGTGCGTCAGGTTGAAGTTGAATGTGCAGCTGTTATAAGTTTGTCCGCCGTTCTGCGTCTCCACCGATGTCGCGGTGCTTAAAGAGTTTCCCACCAGGCTGATGGTGTTGCTGATTTTCCTCAGTTGCTCGTTAGATACCATCTGCGCATAGTGTTGGAGCGACGAGATTAACTTATGCCCGCTGATCTGTTGGATGTGACGTGACTATACCGGCGTGGTCTAGACTCGTTATCACTGTTGCCCTGATACAGTGGTTGGTGTAGATCTTGCTTAGCCCCGTTTCCTTGCTTATCCGCTGCATCATTGTGCCTACAGTGTTCTTTCCGATAGGCACTGCATCATACCAGTAGAGATTGGGAGCCATTCTTGGCCGCTGGAAGAAGCAGGGCGAAGACTTGTTCAGCTTGCTGATGTATAACTTGAGGTGCTTCACCGGACAGTCATTCATGCCGGTGGCGTACATACGCGCCTGCTGACCCGAGTTATCTTCTCCTCGGTGGTTTTTATCCAGCTCATCCCGCATCGTTACGTACTCCACGTCGTTCTCATCTTGGTTGAATTTGAACCAGTCGACACGAATCTCTCTCAGGTTTTCACGTCCACGCCGACAGAAATGGAGCATAATGTCCATGAACACCTTGTGCTGCAGCTTAACAGGCGTGGAACAGTCCTGCAGGCATGATTTGATTTTCTCCTGATCTCCTGTCGTAATCGGTTGCTTGTGCTCTATGGCACCTTTTCCGTCCTTCTTCGCCATGTGCATGGCCACCTTGAATGACTCAGCAGTCAACGGGAAGCTTTTGTCATCCCCGATATCCTTCCCCAATTCCTTGATTAGGAATTGCTTTATTCCGTACTTCAGGCCGTGGAGGCTCTTGGATTTGTATCTTTCGCCATCCTTGCGCTTTACGGTTAGGAAAAATTCCTTTACTGCGTTGTCAAGTGAATCATTGTTATCTAAAAAGTGGTGCATGAACAATCCTTTGGCAGACAAAAATTGGAGGAATACGTCCCCTCCGGCTTTGATAGCTCGATTGGTGCTCTCTGATCTTCGCGAAAAGAGCAGTTCTTCGAGTTCATGCTTATCAAGAAGCTCAAAGCGCGGTTTTTCGGACATGCTTGTAAGATTAGGATAATTATCCAGTGGCATTAACTACGACTCCTTACAAAATGAAAATGACTTTCTACCTGAATATGGCAAGAATTGATTTTTTTTGGAAAGCACAAATGCACGCGCAACTTACTATTGCCCGCTACCATGACAACCATGACGACCTCAAAACCTAATGCAACTTCCAACTTGAGGTGCTATAAGTTTTATTGTGCTGTTTGACGTCGTCATGGCACCGGCCAATAGGCAAAAATATCACATGAGCCGTTAACATACGAGCCGTGTAATAATTAGTTTTTTTGGGAAAAATTATGATTTTTCATGATAAAATAAATCATAGTGTTATATACAGCCACAGACAAACTATACACAACTCCTAATGTTGAAAACAAATGAATCGATTTTCAAAAATTGAGGGTCGCAACCACTAACTATGCCGCGTTGATGTGCATCGATGAGCTTCCGATTTTATTGCCACTTTTTCCAATCGCTGTTAGTTTTAGAAGATCGTCGGGCATATAATCACAACAAGCAGAACGCACAATATATTTTCCACTCCATTGCGTAAAAAAACAATACGGGAAAAGCCCGGAGTTTGATGAGGACCAAAAGTACTTGTCAAAAGGTCAGAAATAGTGAAAGTACCGGTCGTTAAAAGTGTGGAACGCTTATCAACTTTAACTTGAAATATCTTTCGGTAGGAAAGTTTTCATGCAAAATGTGATGAATTTACAATATATTTTGATCTCGTCTGGCGATTTCAAGTGCTAACTCCATTTTAGTGGAAAAAGGTCATTATTTCCCTTTAAACGGATGTAAATAAGTTTTTCTAGAAGTTTAGAAATGACAGGGAGCAAGGAGATAGGTCTGTAGTTATTAAAGAGTTGTTTATCACCTGCTTTATAAATCGGCTTTATAACAGCTTTTTTCAGTTCACTTGGAAATGTATTCTGTTCTAGACAAAGATTCATAAAATAAACAATCTCGACTATTATTGCTGTGAACGTAGATTTAAATATTCGGGTATTTAGCTGATCGTGACCACCTCCCACCAGCCGCATGTCATTTACAATTTTGGTAACTTCCTCTTCGTTTGTATTTTGAAATGAATCAAGGGGATTTCCTACGAAGTTAGGAATGTAATGCAATGGGTTATTATTTGTTTGTTTTATTTTACTTTTTAACTCTTTACCAATGCCCGTAAAGAATGCATTAAAGCCTTCAACGACCTCTTCTGTTTCTTTAATTAAACCATTGCTAGTTTGAAATGCGTCTGGCATTTTGTCACTTTGGGGAGTACCTGTTGAGAGTTCCTTCAAGATACTCCATGTTTTCTTTGGGGTTGCCATTTTTAGTTCATTGTGTATATATATTTTTTTAGATTCCCTAATAATGCCAACAAGAATATTGCGGTAACGGCGATAATTAATAATATTGACACTGGTCGGAGAGTTATTTTTTAACATGAATAACGTATTTTTCCTATTAATAGATGTAAGTATGCCAGGGGTAATCCATGGTTTAATCGGTGTATTTTTTCGTGAGGGCTCGAAGGTAAAGCTATACCTACTAATCCCTGAAGAATAGGCCTCTGTTATCCTTTCACATGCAGTGTTTGGGTCTGTTACATGATACAAATCATGTAGCTCATTTTTCAAATGGTTTCGCAAATCATCCACTCTTTTGTAGTTAAAACATGTGACTGATTGTTTTTGTCTAACCACCTTAGACTTATCTACCTTAAATGTCAGGTACACTGGAAAATGGTCAGACAGATCATCATAAATAATTCCAGAAGTGTCTGCACAGGTTATATTGTTACAATATATATTATCTATCAGAGAAAGTCTATGGTCACTCAGTCTAGTGGGTAAAGGTATTGAGGGAAGAAAGCCATATGACGAAAACATATTGAAAAATGAAGCCACATTGACGTCACTGTGAATGTTGAACAAATCAAAATTAAAGTCACCAGCAATGATGATAGAAGAAGATGATTCGGTAATAGAGTCTAGGATATTCGACATTTCTTCAATAAACAAAGTTGGACACGAATTTGGGGGTCTATAAATCTGCCCGATGATTACCTTTGAACAAGGTAGATGACATTGTAAAAATATAGACTCGGTACCTATGGGGCTATCCAAAGATAAACGTGTACAAGATGATACACAATTGTTGCGTATGTATATGGCTACCCCACCACCTGTCCGACCTGCACGATTTAAAAAAAATGCAGCGTAGCCTTCAATATTACGAAATTTGTAAATATCATCATTCAACCATGTCTCAGAAATACATACAATGTCCCATTGTATGCCAGTCAAGTGCAGGAAGGTAATCAGTGCTTCAAATTTTTCATTATTTAGTATGGATCGAACATTAAGGTGCAAAATAAACAATTTGCCTGCATCCTGGTTACAAGTGGGAGTTCCTCCGGTTGTAACTGTGACATATTTACACTCTGTTCTGAGACTTTCAAATTTATGATGCACATGTGGATCAAAGTTTGTTTCTACATCAAAAAATGGATGAAACATTGTATCATATAGACATTGAAGTTCATCATGTCTAAGTAAGTTCAATGGCATACAAGAATGAATTAGTCACAAAGAAGAAGAAGAAAAAAAGAAGAAGAATGAAGATGAAGAATAGGAGCGTAACTCACTACTGAGTTGGGTGTTGGAATGAGTGTACAATGGACACCGTGGCATACACATTTACGCCAAATGATATATAGTGTAGGTAAACCATGTGATGCTATACAGCATGTATACTTTGTAGAATGTTGTATAAGCAAATATGCAATATATTTTGTGATATTGTATTTATTTCTCAAATATATGCAGCTACATAATGTTAAACTATGTGCATATACACCACAGTAGCACAGTGCATTATCTGAAGTGCATCTATATAAGTGAGAATATATCATACTTATGATACAGCAAAGTGCAACATTGCATATTATGTTATTTATTACTATTATATATTGTATATGTATCACTAAATGATACCACTATATAGTATGTCATATTATGTTGTTGATTTGTTATGCTATATTGTTATAGTATATTTGTATATACTATATTATTATTATATGTATGGTACTTTGTTGTAATATGTCATATAATGTTGTATAGTATTATTTTAAATACTATAATATAATGATGCACCTTGCAAAGTAATGTGTATTACTGTGTTATGTATGTTACTATTCTATACAATTTATTTAATGAATCAATATAATATGGTATATGCTGTGTCATACAGAACGGAATGATATATGCCAATGTTATGCTTGCAGAGAATGTGTGAAATTGTCTTATATATTGTTGTACGTTGTTAATTTTGTATGCTGTCATTTACAATATAACACAGCCGCATTGTTCTGTGCTAGCACACATCAGCAGTATCTTATATGAATGCACACCAGTGCTCCTTTTTTAACTGCTATCATGAGTATATGACAGCAGTGGCGGATCCAGGGGGAGGGCACAGGGGGCACGTGCCCCTCCCGAAACATCTGAGGAGGGCCCTTTTCGGTGCGCGTAGCGCGCCGAAAAGGGCCGACGATACCGCGCGAAGCGCGGTATCATGGGCTCTCTAAGAGACCACGCAAAGTGGTCTTTAGAGAGTGTAGAGCACTTCAGAGGTCCTAAGAGCCAACAGGGTCCTCTCTGAAAGACCAGAGGGCCCCATGGAAGTTCAAAGGGCCCCTGTCCAGGTCAGAGGGATCCTGGCTAGACCGAAAGGGCCCCTGGGCGAGTCAGAAGAGCCCTGCACATGCCGAATGGCCCCTAGACAGCATAGAGGGCCCCTGGGCAGGCCGGAGGGCCCCTGGGCATGTCGGCAGGGCGACAAAGCAGCCAGCGCAGTCCCTTTCAGGTCGAAAGGGTCCCTAAGCAGGCTGGAGTGTCCCTGGACAGACCAGAGGGTCTCTGGGAAGTTCAAAGGTCCCATGTGCAGGTCAGAGGGTCTGCTGGGCCCTTTCAATGCTCGGGAATAGGGCCCTTTCAACGCTCGGGAGGAGAGCCCTATCAGTGGGTTTGAAAAACACCCAAAACTCACACTCTCACACTATAGAACATTGTTTGGACGCCTTGATTATTTAGTTGCTAGGATTTGTTTTTCTCGTCAGATGTGACTCTGACTCGTAAGAAGATGAATCGACTCAACTTTGACTTGAGCAGCATCCAGGCGACTCAACTTTGACTCAAGCGACATCCATGTGACTCAACTCTGACTCAAGTTGCGTCCCTATTTTTCTTAAGCGACTCGACTCTGATTCAAGTTGAGTTGAGTCAGTTTTGAGTCAAATTTGACTCACCGACTCGGAGTCAAGCACAACCCTGGGCACTAGATTAGTCAGAGATAGCCCTTGACGGACCTGAAAAGGGCCTGCGCCTGTTTGAGAGGATCCTTTCCAGACCTCAGATGGTCCTAAGCCGGTCTGAGAGGGCCTTTACTAGGCGACAGAGGACCCTATACCGGACACCAGGCGAGCCATTTGGGCCCGCCTGAGCCAGAGGCCTGGTCTGAGCCCTTTCAGGCCTGGCAATGGCTCTCTCAAACGGACGGAGGGCCATTCAAGTCTGACAATGGCTCTCCAGGCTTAGACAGGGCCCTCTCAGGCCCATCGATAGTACACTCAAAGAGACTGAGGGACTTCTCTTACCGACCTTAGGGCCCTCTCACACCGGCACAGGACCCTCTCAGCACGACCGAGGGCCCTTTCAAACCTACCAGTGGTCCTCCAGACCAGCATAGGGCGCTCTCAAGTCTTGCAAGGGCCCTACAAGACTGACAGGGTGAGGGCCGTCACCGACGGGGGGTCGGGAAGGAGAGGGTCCGGACATCAACTCTCAGAAGGTGGGGGGTCGACCGCCCCCCCCCCCCCCCCCCCCCCGAACGCACACACTTTTTTCGGGGAAAGTTAACAATTTATCATAAAAATTGCCCTTGCAACAGTCAAAATTCCGCTATTATTCCAAAGTTTAAAAACCGGGAAAATTTCGCGACGCTTCGCGGCATGACACAAGTTTCGCAATTGCTTATACAAATTTGGAAAATGGGAAAATTAATTCCATTAAATGTCTGGCAGAGGCTCTTGGCGGTAATTGCTGACCCCAGGTCCCACTCTCTTCATAAAATATTAACTTGTAACCCTATTTGTAACAGGCTCCTGGCTACTCCTATTTGTAACAGGGGGGGGACGGATTTCGCCCCCAGGAGATCTCGAGATCTACCCATCCGATTTTCACAAATCAAACGGCGTTTGGTTCCCCTCATCACGATCTACATTTCTTAAAAAAATCGACATTTTTGATAGGGTGCAACAGGGGGGCAAAAACTACAAATTTTAGTGTTATATATCATCCAACACAGCTGTCATGTTTATCAACCGATTGTAACACAACCAATGGGAATCGATAGATTGAATTGGAGATTTATGATTTATATATGGCGATCACTTTTGAGAATTCAAAAATAATAGGCGTGTGCAGGTCACTCAATATGGGGGTGAAGTAAATGCGGAATAAAACTATTTTTGTATGTTTTTTTAATAAATGAAATGGTATGTTATTGTGCCATTAGAAAACACAGTTATAAATCATATTTTTCGCCATAGGCGGTACCAGGTTAGTGAAAAAGGGAGGTAAAATAGGAAAAATATTAACCGCAGGCATGTTGCTACCCAGCACTATAAATATGTTACTGATCGTAGATAGTTCCATTGTGCATGTTGTACTTCATCATGACGCATCCAGGATCCAACTGGAGAGGCGCAAGACCTTTTGATAAGTATATTATCCGCTATTATGATACTAACTAGTCAACAGTGACGATTTCACTTACAACTTCAATTAACATTGCTTACCCCCCTTTTTACCCTACCTGGACTCGCCTATTATCTCATAATCGTTCGTAGGGTACCCTGTGGCGCGTTTCATCCGAAAACTGCAGTATGTTATGCCATTGTAGGCCCATGCATCTTAGTTTCCTTGCAATAATATGACTCCCTTTCTTCCATTCCTGAGCGCGCCTCTGCAACACAAATGATTGTATTCCCTCTCCTGGCCTCATATGTGCATATATCATTATAAGTTAACCGTCTATTGCGCCGTAATCGCTGGCATATCGTCATCGCCATGCCAGTCACCCCCCTTTTCATGTGCCTGAACACGCCCCTGCAACTCTATATGTAATAAATTATTAAAATAATGGAAGGAGAAGCTATCTTTTACATCTTGATAGCTATAAATGCTCCTTACATCGCTCTATTTACTTCCCGCAGAGCATTGAATACTTCCTGGACCCCCCCCCCCCCCTTTCAAGCCCCTGAAACCGCCTCTGCCATGCAATTTTCATGATATTTCATTAACATCAACTAATTTGCACTTGTTGCAATCACCGTAAACCGATGTAACTCCTTCACACTTGAGGTAGTTAGGAAGAAACCGTGAAGATCGCATTTCCGTATTATCGCCAAATATCGCCGCCGAACCCTCCCAAAACCGTGCCCTGGAACCGCCTCTGTTCAGATTAAGAACTCTAAATTTTGACTCCAAATGCGGAATTCAATTCTAGGAAAATTCAAAAAATGTCATGGGCCTGCTCCCAGCCGTTCTGGAGATATCTGCGAAAACATGAGGGGGGGCGGAATCCCCCCCCCCCCCCCTGTTACAAATAGGGTTAAGCGGGATACATGTTTAGCTAGTCTGCCGAGTTCCGAAAAGGGGACGCGAACGCAGCGACACGGGCATCGGCACCCGCGGAAGCTGCTCCAGCGGTGCCCAACTTGCTGGACCTGGAAGAGCTAATAGTGGGGGCCAAGCCAGGGCCATCTTCCCAAGCCATCTCCCCTCAGGCTCCTACAGATCCACAGGGACCATTTATGCGCGGAAAAGTCGTTTTGCTTCTTGCTGCTTCGAAACCATTTGCACTGTTACCAGTTGTTTGTTACAGTTCGGTACATATGCATATACAGTTATTATTATCATATATACTATTGAGCGCTGACTGCCACCGGTCATCGTGATTTACTATCCGAGGCTAGCTAATGTATATGAAAAACCACCTTCATTTCAATATTTTGCATCATACCAAGATATGCAACCAGGAAAAGGGATTACTTGAGGCTTGGCTCCACTCACGGTCTGGTTCGAATATTACAATTTCGTTTTCCACGACCTAAAATGCAATTTTTCACGCCGCTTCGCGGCGTCACATCGGTGGCCAGGGGCTCCGCCACAGGGGGGACGGGGGGACATGTCCCCCCAAACATTTTCTGATTTTAACATTACGCCTATGGACGTTGCATGGCAAGAATCGACTTCAGAATGCCTCCACCTTCGTACACCCTACCTTCGTACACCCTACCTTCGTACACCCTACCTTCGTACACCCTACTCTACATTCGTACACTCTACCTTCGTACACCCTACCTTCGTACACCCTACCTTCGTACACCCTACCTTCGTACACCCTACCTTCGTACACCCTACCTTCGTACACCCTACCTTCGTACACCCTACCTTCGTACACCCTACCTTCGTACACCCTACCTTCGTACACCCTACCTTCGTACACCCTACCCTACATTCGTACACCCTACCTTCGTACACCCTACCTTCGCACACCCTACCTTCGTACATCCTACCTTTGTGCACCCTACCTTCGTACACCCTACCTTCGTAAACCCTACCTTCGTACACCCTACCTTCGTACACCCTACCCTACCTTCGTACACCCTACCCTACCTTCGTACACCCTACCCTACCTTCGTACACCCTACCCTACCTTCGTACACCCTACCCTACCTTCGTACAGGTACACTCTTCGTACACCCTACCTTCGTACACCATACCTTCGTACACCCTACCCTACCTTCGTACACCCTACCCTATCTTCGTACACCCTACCCTACCTTCGTACAGGTACACTCTTCGTACACCCTACCTTCGTATACCCTACCCTACCTTCGTACACCCTACCCTACCTTCGTACACCCTACCCTACCTTCGTACACCCTACCCTACCTTCGTACAGGTACACTCTTCGTACACCCTACCTTCGTACACCCTACCTTCGTACACCCTACCTTCGTACACCCTACCTTCGCACACCCTACATTCGTACACCCTACCCTATCTTCGTACAGGTACACTCTTCGTTATCCTCTGTACCATCCTCCCCGATTTTGAACCCAAGGCAATGCGGTCGAGCAGTGCCGGCCACTAGAATATGCTTGTGCGTGTGATTCGACAAAACATTGGATATGATGGGGCATTATTATATGACGGGGATGTCGAAGATACATGTGCCTACCTTGGTTGGGATGTCGAAGATCCTCATACCTACCTTGGTGGGGCTGTCGAAGATCCTGGTGCCTACCTTGGTGGGGCTGTCGAAGATCCTCATACCTACCTTGGTGGGGCTCTCGAAGATCCATGTGCCTACCTTGGTGGGGCTATCGAAGATCCATGTGCCTACCTTGGTGGGGCTGCCGAAGATCCTCGGGATGGCGTGTGCGGAAAGACGCTCCGACAGGAATGTCTTGCTGATTTCTGCTCCTGCCGGTCTCGAGTGACCTGCAGTCTTCGTCTCCAGCGTATTACACTGCGGCCGGGAGTCCGGCGGAATCCGATACACCATTCTAATGCTGACCGCCGGCTCATCCGCCTTGGGCGCGCAGTGAAACGGGGCGGGGCTCATTGTAGAAGGGTGGGCCATGTGGAAACGCGGTATAGCTATGAACAATATGAAAAAAGCACACTCCGCCCTCTCTTGCTGCCTAAGATTTAAATTCAAAACAAACCGATTCTGATTTAAGCTTCTGGTTTTCCTTAGCGCTTCAGTAAGGGGTTCGGGTTGCTCAGTCGGTAGGGGACCAGAATCCATGGGTTCCGGGCTCCAGTCTGGCCACTGGCGAAGTCATTCGGCTCCCCGCTTGAGTCAGCTTGAGAGACCCGACCATAAATGGCGACAGTCGCAATAGCCGTAAAACTAAAGACCACCACCCACCAAAGATTCAGTAAAAATAAGTAAGGTAGACCGGGCCAAATCGCACCCCGGGGTAATTCACCCGGTGTCAATATATATCTATTATCTCAGAATTGCAACGACTTTGAACAAAGACGACCGCGTCATCTCAGAGAGGGTGCAAAAATGGACTGGCGTCGGTCTTTCCGGTTCAATCCGGTGACAACGCTGTGCAGCAGGAAAGTTTGTCAGCATTTTTATGCCAAATTTGAGCGCTTTGAACATTGGAACTGTCAGGAATAAACTCGTTATCGATGCACAAGTTCTGCCTTTATCATTCACGGAGCGTTGTTCTTTGGTTTACACACTGACAAACACTGCACACTGACAAACACTGCACGCTGACAAACACTGCACACTGACAAACACTGCACACTGACAAACACTGCACACTGACAAACACTGCACACTGACAAACACTGCACACTGACAAACACTGCACACTGACAAACACTGCACACTGACAAACACTGCACACTGACAAACACTGCACACTGACAAACACTGCACGCTGACAAACACTGCACACTGACAAACACTGCACACTGACAAACACTGCACACTGACAAACACTGCACACTGACAAACACTGCACACTGACAAACACTGCACACTGACAAACACTGCACACTGACAAACACAATCCTGAGCGCCTCTAACAGTCATGCTCAGAACAGGATCGGACCGTACCAATATGGCTGCTGTGGGGGTAATACCGGGACAAAGCGCCATTGGGACAAATTAGGCTAAATCAAATTAAAAATATAAACAAGGTTAAATTAATCCAAATCCAAACTAAGAACAGATTAAAGTGCAAACATGTATACAAATCGTTAAGTTATCACAAAACACTGTGTATTTGCCTAATTATGTATTTATGAAAGGGCGATTAACCCCAACCAGAAAGCACAGGCAGCATTTTGCCTTAGCCCCGTGGAAGCACAGGCATCATTTTGCCCCAAGGCAGGAGAGCCTATCCCCGTGGAAGCACAGGCAGCATTTTCCCCCAAGGCAGGGGAGCTTAGCCCCGTGGAAGCACAGGCAGCATTTTGCTCCAAGGCAGGGGAGCTTAGCCCCGTGGAAGCACAGGCAGCATTTTACCCCAAGGCAGGGGAGCTTAGCCCCGTGGAAGCACAGGCAGCATTTTTCCATAAGGCAGGGGAGCTTAGCCCCGTGGAAGCACAGGCAGCATTTTGCCCCAAGGCAGGGGAGCTTAGACCCGTGGAAGCACAGGCAGCATTTTGCCCCAAGGCAGGGGAGCTTAGCCCCGTGGTCGGGACAAACCGCCCAATCTGCATCACTTTATTTATCTCTATTTTCCTCAGTAAATTAATTGTGCGATGGTTGACGTCTATTTGTATTAGAAGAATAATTAATTAACGGGTCCATTCATTAGCATTATTTACCAAATATCGCCCAAACATAGCAGCATAGCTCATCCAAACTTTAACCCTCACCAGTGCAGTGTAGACGAGGGTTAAAGCGGCCCGACGTCGGCATGTTTACTGGAAAGTTTGATGGAAACTAAGTTAAACTTAAAATACGGCGTACAAATATAGGATGTATGCATACTCAAAGAACGTCAAAAATACCACACTACTTTTGGTGCACAATTATTTTCTGGGAGTTTGAAGGGAAAACATCGTGACAAACAGTGTACGCGTCTCGACTGAGGAGTGAGGAGCAATACTTCCCCTCATTCAATAACTTTTGGTTGCAACGCCAGTCAACGGCGAGTTAAATCAATCATATATGGCGACTTAATCATAGACACAGACAATCACAGACACAGGCGACTTAATCACCTAAACGGTCACTGCGTGACCGTGTAGGGGGGGGGGGGGGTACGACCCCTGGGCGTTTCGCCCCGAATTGAGCTAGAGCTTCGATTAAAAAACAAGCGTGTTGCTTGTGACGAGAGGAAGCCGTTAGTATCAGATTTTAAGGTCCTAGATGATTCATTAGGTGACTTCTGAGGTCATGTCAATGACCCGGATGTCATCAAAATCGTAAATGCGTAGAAATTGAATTTAACCGAGTTAGAATCGTGAATGAGCATATCATTATGCAAAATGGGTGCTAAATATGAAATCAGCATCACAAAAAGTCCCAAAAATTACCCAATTCCAAAAAAGGTCATCTCAGGTCATCTGAAGTCAATGACCTTGGTTGACCTGTGAAATCAAATGACCCCATTGGAACATATAATAATGTAAAATGGATGTCAAATTTGAAATCAGCGTCACAAAATGTCCTAGAAACTGCCAGAAGCCAAAAAGTCATCCCAGGTCATCGGAGGTCAGTGACCTCAGTTGACCTCGGTTGATTTATTTCCGGTAAAATAAGCAATATTTTTTTTTTAATGTTTTGTTCCAACGACAGCAGTAGTTACCTAGTTTTCCCCATAAAATACGATTTTTTCATGAATTTTCATGCCAAAACGCCACCACCAAATTCTCAAAACTATCTGCCAGAGATAGGAAAACCACAAAACCTGAACGAACAGTGCGTAGTAATAAAGAGTTTTGAATTGCATAATCATGTGATCCAGTGTAGGACTTGCAGATAATTCAAAACTCAAAAATTGACAAATGCAGATTCTAAGATAAAAGTGGTGGACAGTAATGCCGATCAAGTACTCTCGGCGCTGTACTCGTTATCTGATACAAGTCTCGAGAAATCGACAAAGTTTTAACGCTGATAATTGCTGAAATAATGGACTAAATGAGTATTGAGGTCCTTGTTATATGTCTTAACCCGCGCCGTGCCGGTGCTCGGCGCCACCTTCGCCGTGCCGGGGGTGTTTAGACCCCCTCCCCCCCCCCCACCCCCGCTCTAACTCGAAAATTAAAAGGGCTAGAAAGACGCGGAAAAAACGTTAAAAATCTCTCGACAAGCATATTCGAAAGTACTTCAATATTTGTTTCCTTAAATCAATATTGAGGTCACCAGAGGTCATCAAAGGTCAATTTTTTCAGTTGTAGGACTTCGCTCCAGAAACCCCCAGATATCACAGGAACTATGATAGCTAGGAACAAACCGAAAAAATCAATGAAAAGCTCTGGAAAAATTCAATCGCTAAGGCGTCCTCAGATTTTATATCAGGTCATTAGTTTAGGCTCCAGGGCTTATCAAATGTCAAAAAGGCAATTTTTTTTACAAAACAGTTCTTTCATGAATAGCTTTTTACATAATAACGACAAGGCAATACTAACCGAAAAAATCAATGAAAAGCTCTGGAAAAATTCAATCGCTAAGGCGTCCTCAGATTTTATATCAGGTCATTAGTTTAGGCTCCAGGGCTTATCAAATGTCAAAAAGGCAATTTTTTTACAAAACAGTTCTTTCATGAATAGCTTTTTACATAATAACGACAAGGCAATACTTTTGATGCCATCGTGTTTTTCTCGTCAAGGCACTTCGACTCATATTAATGTTGACAAGGATAGTTCAACTTAAAAATTTGACCTCGGGTCGAGGTCAAGTGGTACCCCAAGTAGTTCATGTTGCTTATGGGAAGACGTGCCTCGACGAGACAAACACATTGGTGTCGGTTTCACTTCTCTATCATTATTATTTCGAGAGTTATTGACATAAAACTGTTGGTGACATCTGATGACCTCGGCTGACCCTGTAGCGGTCACTGAACAAAAAATACATCTAGGTCATCAAGAATGGCCTATAATAACATGATCCAGAAGGAATTAGACTGATACCTTGCGTATTCTTGGAATAAGAAGCATTTGAATATTTCCCCATTGACTTATAATGGGGAGGTCACGAAATTGACCCGACCTTCGGTCCCTGATATACAAAATCCAAGACAAACGAATTGTAGATATAGATGACGGTATGAAATCCTGTAAGTGTAAATCCGATCATCCGAAAACTGTGACTGTGGTACGGCCACAAGTTTTGTTTTTGGAGGTGAGGTCACGTGACCTGGTCTGGTGTCCTGGTCTGAGATGACCCGAGGTTTTTTCATACATAATAGGGACAATTGATGCCCGAACAGCTGTGCCAAAAACGGCGGCGCTGTGCGTCGCCGTTTTTTCCGCTATCCTCGAAAAACCTGAGGGGGTGTCTAAACACCCCCCCCCCCCCGCACGGCGCGGGGTAAACGTGTTTAAAGCTCATACAACTGCAAAAGAGTGCATTTCCTTTCAGGACGACTTTTATAGAAGCCCGTATAATTTGTATATATTAATATATTCTTATTTTTATAGAAGCCCGTATAATCCCTTTAACATATCGGTGGGAAACATTTTATAACATGAAATTTGCTCTTTGAAGACACGTTCCAGACGATCGATCGTTTTTCAGTTTTACTTATCATTCATTAAAAAAAAAATGTTTTATTGTCCATTCTAGTAAGTCGAGTCCAAAATAGTGATGGCCGTCAAGTGAGGTTTCTAGATGCCACCGCTTTGAGTTCGCTGCGGCGCTTCATAAATGTCGCCAGCAGAGTTCCTGCGAAAAGAACGATCAGCTACGCAACTATTAAAGTCAACAATGCAACCGCATTTTCTACAAACTTTTATTTTTTTAAAGCATAATAATTGTCTTGGTACATCAGCTTTGAGCTTTACCTTCACATCATGTTTTCAAGGGAAATAAAGACCTTTGGATTTTTCAAGAACAATTTCTTTCGCTACCGTTCTGGCAACAAAAAAGATGTGATCTAAATTTAAGAATTATATAAAATTATTCCCTAATTCAAAGTTGGAAGTTTGGAAAAATTAAAAGCAAGCACGTGTGTGTTCATGAAGAGCACAGACAATATCGTATTTCCCTGCAATTAAGTACGGCATCTGTGTAGCCTGTGTGACGTTTTAGTTAAATACAGACACGATAACACCATAAATGGATTACCTGCGCCGAGAACGTTGACTCTCAACAAATCGCAAACATTAAATAATTAATCCTTGGGGCCAAATTAATCCGCCGAATACATCACGTTTTTTCTTAAATGTGTATTGATTGATTACGGAAAAAGGTTCCGACAAATGTTTCATGAGTGCATTGCCATGTACTGCATACCTGTGAGTTGAAAATTAATGGGGAAAACCACCTATTTTTTATTGAGTCGAAAACACTCCAAATTGGTGTAGCAGATAGCAAATTTTAATAAGAAACTGAAAATTAATTTCCTTATTTGCCTGTCTTGTCAGTTTCTTCGCAATTTATCGGCTCAAATTTTAGTTAGCCACGACAGTCGACATGTTAGCATCTGCCGTCATTTCATCCCTCCCCGTCAGCCGTCCCATCCATCCCCGTCAGCCGCCTCATCCCTCCCCGTCAGCCGCCTCATCCCTCCCGTCAGCCGTCCCATCCCTCCCCGTCTCATCCCTCCCCGTCAGCCATCCCATCCCTCCCCGTCAGCCGTCCCATCCCTCCCCGTCAGCCGCCTCATCCCTCGCCGTCAGCCGCCTCATCCCTCCCGTCAGCCGTCCCATCCCTCCCCGTCTCATCCCTCCCCGTCAGCCATCCCATCCCTCCCCGTCAGCCGTCCCATCCCTCCCCGTCAGCCGTCCCATCCCTCCCCGTCAGCTGTCCCATCCCTCCCTGTCTCATCCCTCCCCGTCATCTGCCTCATCCCTCCCCGTCAGCCGTCCCATCCCTCCCCGTCAGCCGTCCCATCCCTCCCCGTCATCCGCCTCATCCCTCCCCGTCAGCCGTCCCATCCCTCCCCGTCATCCTCCTCATCCCTCCCCGTCAGCCGTCCCATCCCTCCCCGTCAGCTGTCCCATTCCTCCCTGTCTCATCCCTCCCCGTCATCCGCCTCATCCCTCCCCGGCATCCTCCTCATCCCTCCCCGTCAGCCGTCCCATCCCTTCCCGTCAGCCGTCCCGTCCCTCCCCGTCAGCCGCCTCATCCCTCCCCGTCATCCGCCTCATCCCTCCCCGTCAGTCGTCCCATCCCTCCCCGTCAGCCGTCCCATCCCTCCCCGTCAGCCGTCCCATCCCTCCCCGTCTCATCCCTCCCCATCCCATCCCTTCCTCCTCATCCCTCCCCGTCATCCGCCTCATCCCTCCCCGTCAGCCGTCCCATCCCTCCCGTCATCCACCTCATCCCTCTCTAAATTCTGTCGGCCAATAGGAATTGCGCGATCGGGTGGTGAGGTCAGGACCTGCGCAACAAGCTCTGCTTAGCGTAGGTCCTGATCTCGGAAATCCATCCACACAAAACATTCGGACTAAATTTATAAAATAAAATAGAAATCCCTCCCCGTCAGCCGTCCCATCCCTCCCCGTCATCCGCCTCATCCCTCCCCGTCAGCCGTCCCATCCCTCCCCGTCATCCGCCTCATCCCTCCCCGTCAGCCGTCCCATCCCTCCCCGTCAGCCGTCCCATCCCTCCCCGTCAGCCGTCCCATCCCTCCCCGTCAGCCGTCCCATCCCTCCCCGTCTCATCCCTCCCCGTCAGCCGTCCTATTCCTCCCCGTCAGCCGTCCCATCCCTCCTCGTCAGCCGTCACATCCCTCCACGTCTCATCCCTCCCCGTCAGCCGTCCCATCCCTCCCCGTCTCATCCCTCCCCGTCAGCCGTCCCATCCCTCCCCGTCAGCCGTCCGTCCCCCGTTATCCGTGGGTACTGTTAGCCATCCAGCTGCCTGCCGGGTAGGCGGGGCAGACCCGTCAGTTGGGTCGCCACCCCCACCCGTGCCGTTCCACCCGACTCCGGAGCCCGAGTGCACCAGCGCACCGGTCGGCAGCACAGACTGGACCGCTGGTGATGGGAGCGTGGTACCAGCCGAGCAGGACAGTGGTGCCAGGCTCAGACGGTTGGGTTCGTGACACAAGGAGTGGTTGGTGCTGCGCTAGCGATTTGTGGTGATTAGAGGCTGGTGATCAGAGGCTGGTGATCACCAGGTCTGGAGTGTTGGCTGCTGCCTGGTATAAACCACAGGCTGATCAATGCTGGCTAGTTACTTCAAATCCCTTCGTGAAGGTAAGCTTTCGGAAGTCTTGCTTGAAACATAGTTAATTACTTACTTTATGGATGTGGACATGCATACGTATAAAACACTCTTTGTCAACTCCATGCTCGCTCTTATCGTATCCGTTTCCTAAATTTAAGCGCGAAGATATAACGTAGCAATGCTTCCGGTGAGCTGCCATCGGGCTGTGCGGAACTGGGGATGGTGGCATTCATTGGTGTTTCTGTTCCTGTCCGGGTATACATAAAGTATAGACACTCTTCGGCAAGATAGAGTTGGAGGATAATGGCGTAGAAAGAACAGTTGACAAATGCAGCTTGCTATGAGCTATGGACGTCGTATTGGGAGGAGCGGGTTAGGATTGTTTTTATCGCCGCACAGCAGTGGCTGCTTCTCGGAATGTAAAAACGGCACTTTTCGTTAGATGCGTCTTCATTCAAAGTTTAATTAAAACAAACATGCAACATTCGAATCATTTCCAAAAACAAATAGTATGAAGTTCGACTTGTATAAAACTTTCGACATGTGATTTATATTGTACGCATGGCATATTATATTTATGCATTTTATAGCATGTAGCAAATTCGTCACTAGTATCATCACTTGTGGCCTAAGTCCTAGTAATTTAGCTTGTGACTCATTGGGTCCACGACAAATCGACAAGTCGAAATCGCCCTCATCTCTCATTTTTGGTTAGTAATTGGTCTATAGGGTTATATTGGGTCCTGCATTCAGCCGTGGTAATATTAGCTCCATCGGAATTCAGGTTCTAGAGTTATAGCCTCGGGTATTTTTGCAAGGTCAAGGCAGCAGAGGTATATTTGGAGGCCGAAATAGTGCGTTTGACTTAACCAAATGTCAAAAAGACTTATACGGCTGAATTTGCAATGAAATGGAGATTATATTTCTGGGCTTTGTTGCGTGACCTTGAATGACCTAGAGCCCATGACCTCGTGACCTTTTTGCGTTGACCTCGGGTGACTCCGGGTACACCTCTGATTTAAATTTGTCAGTTCGAAAAATACTTGTCTATATAATGCCTAACAACGAAAAAAAATAGTTTTTCCTCTAATTTTCATATTTTCCGTCGATATACGTGCATGTTTCGAATTACCCCCAAGAGGGCGGGGTAACAGACGGACATCTCAGCTACCATTGCAGCTGCAGGCCAATGTTTTGGTATACACATTGTCAGAGTGACTAGCAACACCCCGCGGCCATCCGGCGAGGTCGAAAACGGATCGAACGGTGAAAACTCCGCCCAAATCGGTCCAATAGGTTTGGAGCATGACGTCGGCAACGATTTTTGTCGGTTTTGGTCCAATTTGGTCCACTTCGATTGAACCAAAGTGGATATAAAAAACGGCATCGTTTTGGACCAAGCCGGATCGAATGGTGAATACTCCGTTAACGATTTGTGGCGGTTTTGGTCCGATTTGGTCCACTTAGATTAGACCCAAGTGGATTTAACTCAAAACGGCACCGTTTAAGACCACGCCGGATCGAATGGTGAAGATCCCACCCAAATCGATCCCATAGGTTCGGAGCATGACATCGTTTGCAACGATTGTTGGTGGTTTGGGTTCAATTTGGTTCACTTAGATTAGACAAAAAATGGATAAAACTTAAACGGCATCATCGTCTTAGACCACGCCGGTTCGAGTGGTGAAAACCCCGCCAAATCGGTCCCATAGTTTCGGAGTATGACGTCGGCAACGATTTTTGGCGGTTTTGGTCCCATTTGGTCCACTTAGATTAAACCAAAGTGAATACAACTCTAAACGGCACCGTTTTAGACCAAGCCGGATCGAATGGTGAAGATCCCACCCAAATCGGTTCCATAGGTCTGCATTTATTCGCCCGTTCCCCTCCCCTTTGGGGGGTAATTCGAAAACACGCAGTATATCGACGGAAAATGTGGAAATTAGAAGAAAAACGCACCTTTTCATTTGTTGCGTTGCTAGGCAATAAATTGACGAGTATTTTGCAAAGTAAAAAATTGAAATCAGAGCTGTACCCGGGGTCACGCGAGGCCAACGAAAAAAAGATCACGAGGTCACGGGGTCAAGGTCATTCAAAGTCACGCAACAAAGCCCAGAAATAGAATATTCGTTTCATTGCGAATTCAGCCATATAAGTCTTTTTGACATTTGGTTAAGTCAAACGCACTATTTCGGCCTCCAAAAATACCTGTGCAGCGTGACCTTCCAAAAATGCCCGAGGCTATAACTCGAAAACCTGAGGTAAAATCAAGTTAATATTGCCAAGGCTGAGTTCAGGATTTAAGATAACCCTATAGACAAATTTTGAACACAAAGTGAGGGATGAGGGTTAAATTTGGGAAGAAAAATTGTCGATTTGTCGTGGAATGCCCCTCTTCTGTGGCTCCAGCCCAGAGTTCGTCATGGGCTGGCCCTATGGGCCATGGGCTGGGCCTGGGCTGGGCCTGGGCTGAGCCTGGGCCGGGCCTCAACTTTAAGGAAATCACTGGGCTCTGGATGGGGCTGCGCCTGATAATTTGAAGTAATGCGCGCGTCGCTCAAGCTCAGGCCAGAGCTCAAAAATATTTTAGCCAGCAGTTCACTTACACAGCAACACACTGTTGTTGTGGCTGTGGCTTTTTGTTTTTTTGGTTAGCATAGTTAGTTCATTGTTTCACATTTATAGTATACAAGTAAATATGCAAGGATAATTATTGCAAATTTTGTGAAAATAATGATATGCTTAATCTGAACGGGCCGGGCCGGGCCTGGGCCTCAATATTATGAATTTTACCAAGCCTGGTCCGGGCCTGGGCCTCAATATTATGAATTTGACCAGGCCTGGTCCGGGCCTGGGTTTGGTGTTCATGGGCCTGGGCCGGGCTGGTCTGGGGGTTGGTGGGCCTGGGCCGGGCTGGTCCGGGGGTTGGTGGGCCTGGGCCGGGCCGGGCTGGGGGTTGGTGGGCCTGGGCCGGGCTGGGCTGGGGTTGGTGGGCCTGGGCCGGGCTGGGCTGGGCTGGGGGTTGGTGGGCCTGGGCCGGGCTGGGCTGGGGGTTGGTGGGCCTGGGCCGGGCTGGGCTGGGGGTTGGTGGGCCTGGGGCGGGCTGGGCTGGGGGTCGGTGGGCCTGGGCCGGGCTGGGCTGGGGGTTGGTGGGGCCGGGCTGGGCTGGGGGTTGGTGGGCCTGGGCCGGGCTGGGCTGGGGGTTGGTGGGCCTGGGCTGGGCTGTGGGTTGGGGGGCCTGGGCCGGGCTGGGCTGGGGGTTGGTGGGCCTGGGCGGGGCTGGGCTGGGGGTTGGTGGGCCTGGACGAGGCTGGGCTGGGGGTTGGTGGGCCTGGGCCGGGCTGGGCTGGGGTTGGTGGGCCCGTGACGAACACTGCTCCAGTCGGTTCTGATCTGTGATCCCTCCCGGTACGTGTGGTCGTGTCGTAGCCGGTGCGTGGGGTCGTATCGTGGCGGTGTTGTGGCCTGTACGTGTGGTTCTGTCCTGGCCGGCACGCGGAACAGGGGCCGGCCGTTCCGGGCACTGGCTGAGGTCCAGCGGACGGTGTTGGCTGTATCAACTGATGTCCTCACGGTCCCTGGACAACTGGGCCAGCAGCATCCGGGCGGCACAGTCTCGACATCACCGGTCAGGTCCAAATGGTGTCCCTGATTGGAGCGCCGGTCAGGTCCAAATGGTGTCCCTGATCGCAGCCACTGCTCTGCATTACAGTGACAAACACAGTCAACTCTGCTATCAACACGTGATCTGAATGAGTGGGATATCTAATCAAAGTGCATTTTAGACTTCGAGTCTTGGATAAATGTCCACACTATGCATAAGATCAGCTTTCCGCGTTGTCGAGTAATGACTGCGTGGTAATTTTGGCCATCATTTTCCATTATTGATTTCCATCACTGCATGGTGCATATGTATATTTGATTCCACTACACTCGACAAAGCATCGGAATCTGTCTCAGCAGCGGTGCTGCCGTCAGTCACGCTGTCTCACCAGCGGTGCTGCCGCCAGTCACGCTTTCTCAGCATCGGTGCTGCGTCAGTCACACTGTCTCAGCATCGGTGCTGCGTCACTCACACTGTCTCAGCAGCGGTGCTGTGTCACTCACACTGTCTCAGCAGCGGTGCTGCGTCACTCACACTGTCTCAGCAGCGGTGCTGTGTCACTCACACTGTCTCAGCAGCGGTGCTGTGTCACTCACACTGTCTCAGCAGCGATACTGCGTCACTCACACTGTCTCAGCAGCGGTACTGCGTCACTCACACTGTCTCAGCTGCGGTACTGCCGTCACTCACACTGTCTCAGCAGCGGTGCTGTGTCACTCACACTGTCTCAGCATCGGTGCTGCGTCAGTCACACTGTCTCAGCAGCGGTGCTGTGTCACTCACACTGTCTCAGCATCGGTGCTGCGTCAGTCACACTGTCTCAGCAGCGGTGCTGCCGTCAGTCACGGAATCTGTCTCAGCAGCGGTGCTGCCGTCAGTCACGCCTCAGAAGTCAGTAGCGGGCTTCTGAACGGATTCAACGCTACACTGCCCAGTTCGGTCCAGGGAACGAATGACGCCACGACCCACAGTCAGCTCAAGGTTTATTCGGATGGGCCGCACCAGGGGTGACTAGCCGACGATAGCAGGCGGATAGCTCTATTAAATCCACCCATTCAGACCCGGGCCACAATCCGACGGCAGCTCTATCCATTCCACTGGGCCGGACGTTTGAAGTAAACAATCGGAACCGTTCGCAGATGCATTATCCATGCCGAACATTACCGATGCGTGTGGCTTTTTGTGAGTCCATTGGTGGAGTGACTGACAGGACGTTGACCTGATTGAGAAGAGCGGCGTCGGGGTCACCAGTCCGAGTCGAGTGGCGTGATGCTGACACCAGACACGATCCGTCACGCCTGCTCCGGTGACGGCCCAGATACGTGACGTGATGCGACGTGACGTGACGTGACGTGACGTGACGTGACGTGACGTGACGTGACGTGACGTGACGTGATGTGACGCGACGTGACGTGACGTGACGTGACGTGACGTGGCGTGGCGTGGCGTGGCGTGACGTGACGTGACGTGACGTGACTTGATATGCTAGATACCAGGAAGCTCAGACGAAAGCATCCGGTAGACCTTGCGGAGCATCGTTGCAATCTGTACAGCACGGATGGTTTGCAAGTCATCAATAACACCTCATAAATGATGTTTGGGGATAAGTGTTTTGAATGTGTAAAAAGACAAGTGATGTGAGCCAAGTGTCACTGATTCGATCGGACTGTTGTTCAGAGTGCCTAGTTCTGACGGAAGTACCACTGCCCGCCCGCCTGCCCTTCTGACCCTCGTGCCCGCCTGCAGGGGGCTCCCAGCACGACTCTGGCACGGCCGGCCACGAGCCGGACAGTCTGGAGGCGATGCGGACCGTGCTGACGGAGGAGCCGACGCGGCGGTCCGGCTCCTCCTCGCACGCTGTGGAGCTGGAGCCGGCCGTGCTGCTCCACCTGGAGCGCTGCGCCCACAGGAAGACCCGCCGTCAGCTGCAGCTGCTGCAGAACGGGGTCAGGTCAGTCACAGGGGGACCTGCAGAACGGGGTCAGGTCAGTCACAAGGGGACCTGCAGAACGGGGTCAGATCAGTCACAGGGGGACCTGCAGCACGGGGTCAGGTCAGTCACAGGGGGACCTGCGGAACGGGGTCAGGTCAGTCACAGCAGGACCTGCAGAACGGGGTCAGGTCGGTCACAGGAGGACCTGCAGAACGGGGTCAGGTCAGTCACAGGGGGCCTGCAGAACGGGGTCAGGTCGGTCACAGAGGGACCTGCAGAACGGGGTCAGGTCGGTAACAGCAGGACCTGCAGACAGCTGTAATATAAAACGTAGAGCTCACATAAAGCTAAAGCTTACTCAATCGTTGATACGTTCCGATGAGATAAACAGTTTCAAAAAGGTGGATGAAAAATGTCACGTCAGCCCTTAAAGGGAGATAATCACCTTTTCATTTTGTTAGCAACATTGTTTTGTCTACCGTTATGGTATTCAAATGTTGTTAACTAAATTTAAGAATTAAATACAATTATTCCCTAATTCAAAGTTGGAAGTTTGGAAAAATTAATGATCGGTATTTTCCCTCCATTATTGGAAAGCGCAACATCTGGCGCTTTTGCATCGATCTTTTCAACGTTGTTGAATGGTCATAAAGACATAAAAGACATAAAAGAAAAGTGCAACAAAGAGCCTCTTGGCCCCATCCGAGGTTGCACCCCCCCCCCCCCCCCCCCCCCCCCCCCTCCCTCCACCAGTCTCGCCCCTTCAAATCACCTTACTCTACCTGCATAAAAGAAGGCTAATCCCACAAGTATTTATGAACTAATTAATCCCTTCTCTGTAAAGTATTTATATAATATAATTTTGAAGGAAGCAAGTGTCACTGCATCAGCGACATCCCCTGGTAGCATACTATAATGTCCTACAACCCTTCTACTGAAAAATGACTGTCGTAGCCTAGTCCTACTTTGTTTCATAATGAGTTTATGCTGATGACCTCTACCTCGATTTTCCCTATTGAAATATCCAGAATGCTGATCATTTACAAATTTGAAGACTTCGATTAGATCTCCTCTTAGCCTTTTATATCTAAGTGAAAACATACCCAATAAAAGGGCACTTGTAAACAAATAGCCGACACTAAATATGTCGCCGTAGTTTAGCTTGGCACCGGCCGGCCGGTGCCAAGCTAAACTGCCGATACAATGCGCTTTCTTCAAATGATTATTGATTGTTTATAAATTTGTTGGCACATATTCGCAAAAGATAGAGTACAGGAAACATATTGCATACCTTCATGATAAATAGCAATGCGTAGGGAGGCTAATTTACTGAATTCGCTACCGAGTACTTGCTGAGTACCGACCGATATAAGCGTGGATCGCTTATCGGTAGGAAACTGACAATATCTTTCGGTAGGAATATGCAAAATGTGATGAATTTACATCATAATTTAGCCTCTTTTATCGATTTAAGGTGCTAACTGCTAACTCCATTTTTGTGGAACAAGGTGATTATCTCTCTTTAACCCGCGACTTACTGGGGGAGGCTATCCCCCCCCCCCCCCCCGTTATTTTGCAATATCTTGTAAACCAACACTCGCATCGTCACCAAACTTTCAGTCCCTTCTCCCACATGAATTATACATCTGTTGGCTAAAGAAAAAAGATGAGGTTATGATAGGTCAACCGAGAATGACGTCAGAGTGACGTCATGTTCTGCGTTTTTGTTGAAAAATAAGGGTTTGCAGAAAACGCTGTCAAAAGTGCAATATTTAAGATAAATTAAATTGTCATATATGAAATGACTTATAATAGACTGAGCTATCAAACTGTTATCTCGGATTTTCGATTCTTACTGAATTTCACAATTTTGAGAAATCCTTCTTTTTTTACATTTTCAAAAAAAATAGTTATCCAAAAAACGGAATATATGTGATTGAAACATGTCCGGTGAATATGTATATCAAATTTGTAAGTCGATATCTTCAAAAATGACTTATGACTTATGACCTTCAAATGACAAAAATCGACCACCTCTCACTGACACTGCAGAACACTATGCATAAAAAATGAATTTCCGTTTTTGATTTTGACTTCTATTTATATGGAACAAACAATGTGCTAAGGTCATTTTTCGCGTTCTAGACTAAAAACAAACCTATAAACATGTGTTACAACGCCTAATGACGGTAATCTGCAGTTTGACCTTGTGACCTCGGATGACCTTAACCTGACCCAAGGTCATAACCAGCTTAGAATGGTACTTAGAAGTGTCAGACACACGAATAATACCGATTTATCGACTGCTTATGCGTTTAATATCGCAATTTTGCGCGACAATTCCATCCATCGAGACCACATGACATAGTCAAACATTTTGCCTTTGACGTGACCTGTGACGTCATCGGTGACCCCGAGGTCAACAATATTAAGTTTACAATACATTTTCCAGGGCTATCTAATTCCGTATAAATGTTTAAAATCGGTCCACTAGTTCCGGAGATCCGAGGGGGGCAAAAAGTAGACCCCCCCCCCCCCCCCCAGTAAGTCGCGTTATGAAAAGTCCCCCAGTAACTCGCGGGTTAAGTGATTGACACTTATAACGCTCACAGAAGAAAAAAACACGGTGCTTGGCGACGAGCTAGGAACAATGGATTGGGCACAAATTGTCCATTCAAAGACAAAGACACTCACTGATGGCATCCACTGAAACACAAAGCCGCATCCACTTTCACTGTGAATGGTCTAATTGGCACACACTTATCTGCCTCCCTGTTGTCGCGGTTAGATTAGAGTGGCATTTTGAACACCACAGAAACGGAGCGACTCATGGTAATCATTGTCTCCGCCGGCCGACCGCAAGCAGTCTTCGTGGGAAGTCATTTCACGTTCTGCTGACTGATAACAGCTGTTGACGTGCCGCGAGCGGGCAGTCTCGGCCATCCTGGGACTCTGGAGACTCGGGAGGGCTGAGGCAACACTACAGCCAGCTAAGACGTTTCTCATCTGTCACGAATGCTTGCTAGCCAGCTTGAGATTGTTGTGCCTTAATATCAGCAAGGTCAAGGGCAAGAGTACAGAATCAAGGGCAGAGTACGGAATCAAGAGCAGTATACCATAACCAATTCCTTGGAGGTTTATTTGTATTCATCGTACTGCGTATCACCAATCATATTGCTAATGCCATACATCGGTCGATAGCATGCATAGGCTTCAAGGTTTAATACTCGACCTCTATTTAAACTTAGCTAAATAAAACATAAAAGGCATTCATTGAGAAGGACGAGAGTGGAGACTTGTTGAGACAGAGCCTCAAACATCCCGTGTGTTTGGTCTGTGTGCCGCAGATCCCTGGAGCTACCGACGGGCCGCCAGCCTGTGGCCAGCGAGCTGGAGTCGCTGCACATCGAGTCGGAGAGCAGCCTGGCCTCGCTGGAGACGCTGGCCTCGCTGGCCAGCTCGGACCGGCTGCTGGACGAGCTGAAGCTGCGCGAGCTGACCATCTCGCAGCTGCGCGGCCGCGTGCTGCAGCTGGAGCGGGCGCGACTCGACAAGATCCCGCTGGACCCGGCCAGGGAGATCTCCCGACTGCAGAGCAGCGTGGTAAGCACGGGTCGAGTCAGGATGTGCCGACGTAGTACGGAATCAAGGGCTGAGTACGGAATCAAGGGCAGAGTACGGAATCCAGGGCAGAGTACGGAATCAAGGGAGGAGTACGGAATCAAGGGCGGAGTACGGAATCAAGGGCGGAGTACGGAATCAAGGGCAGAGTACGGAATCAAGGGCAGAGTACGGAATCAAGGGCAGAGTACGGAATCCAGGGCAGAGTACGGAATCCAGGGCAGAGTACGGAATCAAGGGCAGAGTACGGAATCAAGGGCAGAGTACGGAATCAAGGGCAGAGTACGGAATCAAGGGCAGAGTACGGAATCAAGGGCAGAGTACGGAATCCAGGGCAGAGTACGGAATCCAGGGCAGAGTACGGAATCAAGGGCAGAGTACGGAATCAAGGGCAGAGTACGGAATCAAGGGCAGAGTACGGAATCAAGGGCGGAGTACGGAATCAAGGGCGGAGTACGGAATCAAGGGCGGAGTACGGAATCAAGGGCGGAGTACGGAATCAAGGGCAGAGTACGGAATCAAGGGCAGAGTACGGAATCAAGGGCAGAGTACGGAATCCAGGGCAGAGTACGGAATCCAGGGCAGAGTACGGAATCAAGGGCAGAGTACGAAATCAAGGGCAGAGTACGGAATCAAGGGCAGAGTACGGAATCAAGGGCGGAGTACGGAATCAAGGGCGGAGTACGGAATCAAGGGCAGAGTACGGAATCAAGGGCAAGTACGGAATCAAGGGCAGAGTACGGAATCAAGGGCAGAGTACGGAATCCAGGGCAGAGTACGGAATCAAGGGCAGAGTACGGAATCAAGGGCAGAGTACGGAATCAAGGGCAGAGTACGGATGTGGTACGGATGTGGTACGGATGTGGTACGGATGCAGTAAGGCCGTGATACGGTCGTAGACACGCGGTCATTGTATGAGGAAAGTTGCTGTGTTGGAGCTGGTGTTGATAGGCTGTTGTGGCAAAAAGCTATTATCGACAGTGGCTATAGAGATTTTGAATTCCTGCCCTACAGTCTCCAAAGTTTGACGTCCTATCCTAACTTAACTGTTTGGCAGGGATGTAGGAACATCACGATAAGTGGGGGGAACTGGGTGGGGGGGGGCAGTGAAGCTTTGATCTCGTCTTGAGAGAACCCCTCTCCCCCCCCCCCTCACCGTATGGATATTTTTTTAAAGATTTAGGCTCTTCTCGTCCTAGCGAACCTTTTGTTATCAACATTTTTCCTCACCAAGCAAAATAAAATATTTTAGCAAAAAAATGCTTAAAAGTCAGGGGCTCATGCCCCCCCCCCCCGCCCGTGACCATGACCATGACCATGACCATGCTCCCCATCTATCCTATCCGTACCATTTTCGATCGCTCTCGTGTCTTCCATACCACACACTGCATGTCACCAGCATATCAGCACCCATCTGTGCCAGCCTCCCACCCACCTAACGCGATTTGACCACCCTCACCACAAGCGGTAACGTGATAAGCGCTACTCATCCGTCCCTGTCGGCGTTACGTCGTGTGACCGCTACCCGTGGGAAACCCCGTGCTCCGTGGCGCTCGGTGCGGACAAACCCATTAGCGGCCAGTTGGCAGCCCCACAGCTAACAGTAAAAGTGTGAGAACATGTCCAAACAGACCTGGGCAGTGTAGGTTTGGCCGGAGCTCAGTCGGCACCACCGCCCTCCACAGGTCGCGCGTCACCTCTGCGTCGCTGCACGTCACCTCTGCGTCGCCGCACGTCACCTCTGCGTCGCAGCACGTCGCCGACGCGCCGCGGTCGTCTCACGTAATCGTGTCGCGGGATGTTTGGGAGATGTCGGGGATTTGGTGAGGCGTAGCGCGAATTGAGTGCCGTCAGTGCATTGATGACAGGCGGGTGGTTGTGAGCGCCCCGGGGGGTCATGGGCGGGCGGTTGGTTGTGAGCGCCGGGAGTGAGAGGGTTGTGAGCGGGTTGTGAGCGTCCCGGGGGGCCATGGGTGGGCCGGGAGACACGATGACTGTGAAGGTGCGACGGCCCGGCAGCTGGCGCGTGCAGAACACCGTCTCGCTGTTACAGGTGCAGCTGGAGCAGGTGCGGGACGAGTTGACACTGCAGAACTTCACGCTCAAGTCGAAGCTCACCGAGTTTACGCAGCAGCTGAGCAGCTCCGGCGTACAGTTCCGGCTGGACCAGCAGCCGCCGGACGGCGGCCGGCGCGTCAGCGCCACCCTCGACTCCAGCAGCCTCACCACCAACCTGTCATCCGGCTCAGTTGAGGAGGATCCGGCACCCGACAGTCGACGCTCCAGCTCCGGCGGCCGCGGTGGCGTGGACCGGCGCGGCACCTACAAAGTGACAAGCCCAGACAGCGGCGAGCTGCGCCGGCTCACCAGCCGCGTCTCCGAGCTGACGGAGCGCGACGCCGGGCAGCAGCGACGCATCGCCCAGCTGGAGACCCTACTCAACAACTACCGCAACCAGACTGACCAGCTGCGCGCGCTGGAGTCGCGGCTCGAGGAGAGCCTCCGGCGGTGTGAGCTGACCGAGCAGCACCTGGCCACGAAACAGGAGGAGCACGCCATGCTGAAGCTGGATCTGGACGCCCTACAGGCGGAGAACACGCGTTTCAAGGACGATCTGAGCCGGGTGCTGCGGCAGGAGGCGGAGCACAGCAGTCGACTGCTGAGGCTCGCCGACCGTGAGACCGAGCTGGAGCGGCTGCAGGAGGAGCGCCGCTCGCTCTCCGACACCCTGCAGCGCGAGCGGCTCCTCCGCAAACAGTACTTCAACCAGATGGAGGAGCTGAAGGGCCGGATCCGCGTGTTCTGCCGGCTGCGTCCGCTCAGCGAGACAGAACGTCGCCGCGGTGGCCCGGCACCCATCGACTGCGCCGACCCCTACACACTCTGCGTCGACGGCGACAAGGGACAGCGCGAGTTCCAGTTCGACAGGGTGTTCACCGAGGATACCACGCAGCAGCGCATCTTCCACGAGGTCGAGGTAAGCTTTTATGTGACGGATTTGCATTATAACGGCTCATGCGTATAATTTTGACTCTTGCCTGCTGCTATCGATGCATGAAGGGCTTTATTTTCGTTTTACATTTATATTTGAAATACAAGTGTATCTGAAGACCACAGGCATGATTACTGATAGCAATCGTTATATTTGCATACTCAAGTAATTTACTCGTGTACAATGTGCAACAGGATTGTGCCTATAACTACTAACCATGTAATTTGTCATGTTCTTCGGGCACGTTGTGGCCGAATGACTAAATTGTTAATTCTTGTATTGATCCTTTATTAAATAGCTCACTTATCTGTTTGGTGAACTTCCTGCTTGTTAGCTAACAAAATCAGATGTATGTATTGTATTCACGTGACTAGCCACTGCCGTCTCTTATGACAAAACGCCTTGAATGAAGTGATTGACTTATTTATTTCAATGATCAAAAGACGTTTCATTCAAATATTATTGTCCATCGCTATAGTAATCCATAGTAATTTGTGAAGGCTGTTCTGTCTACCCATATTTGTATTATTTACTCACCCCCCAACGGAGCTATGGGGCCAATTACAGGAGGCTCCTGCTCCTCTCAGGGCTGCGGAGCCCACCCCACACCTGAATTAGCCAACCAGGGAAGCAGTCTGAAGAGCGGGCGGCACCGGGATTCGAATCCGGGTCCTCTCGCTCCGCAGACCAGTCTTACCGATTGAGCTAACCATTCCGATTGCACATCAACTAATCCAACTGCAACTGAACTCATGAACAACAAAACATTAACCGCGACGTAAAAGTACCGTGATCCGCCCGCTACCACCAACATCGCGTCCATCCCTCTCCCCACCGTGACTCCACGCTCCACGATCTCGTGCCGTATCCACCCTCCACGCTCCACGCACCGCTCACCACCTTGCGGGCCACATTCCGCCGTTCCAGCGTCGCGTCGCGGCGGGCGGCGGCTGCGCCTTGAAGCGGAACCGTGCGGGGACAGTGCGAAGCGGCTAATTCCGCCGCTCGGGGCTGGAGGCGTGTCCGCTCCGTTAGGGAGGGAGAGAGGCACGGAAACGGCGCCGACGTGCACGCCCCCGGCCGCACGGAACGGACACAGAAGTTGCGGCGCAGACAGGCTGGGCCGATGCCGATAGTCGGGTAGACGGACGGACGGACGGACGGACGGACGGACGGACGGACGGACGGACGGACGGACGGACGGTTGATGGAGGGACGGACAGACGGTTAATAAATGGACGGATAAACGGTTGACGGACGGACGGACGGACGGTTGATGGACGGACAGAATGACGGACGGACGGACGGACGAACTATAGTTTGTACTTTGTACGGGCGTATGAGCGTATGATGGACTGATAGTTGGCAGAGGGGCGGTCATTGATGGAGAGACAGATGAATGGTTGACGGGGAACGGTCAGTTAATAGGTAGACGACAGGATGCACCTCATTAAAAAAACTTATTACGAGTATGGATACCTATGCAGGTAAGGACACAAGTAGTTCACGGTAAACATTGAGTAAACACATTGTTGTGTTTTCTACTGCGCAATGTACTATGTGCGCTCACCGCTTAAGTTATTTGTCATCGCAAGCCGGTCGCCGCCGACTCCAGACAAGACGACTCAAACTGAAGTGGGTGCCGCAGTGCATTGCCTTCACGTCACGTGAGCTACAGTACGGCTTCCATTCACATCTGACCAACAATGTATGGCTGCAGTCAGAGTAGTTTGCGGTCAAGTCGTGAATGCGTCGGGAGGAACTTCGAGTCACTCGGGTGCATCGTCATGCTTTCGCCGCTAGCTGCCGCCGTTGAATCTGGATTTTACAATAGTACGGCGGATTCAGGCCTCAGTCGTCGCGCAAACGTCCCGACGCCAGACATTTCGACGATTAGCGCGTGCCGCCCTCAGATCATGTGGTCCTGCAGACCAGGTGCCGCCCTCAGAGCAGGTGCAGACGCCATACTAGATGGTGCCATCAGACTTAAATTTAGTGACTATCTTACTTCTTGCGTTGGTTTGTATGTTTTGTTTTCGCTTCTTCAGCTTCTTTGCGGCTGCATTAGTCAGATCCGTATTTCTTCACAGACCACAAGATCGGTTGACTTGCCTGTGACTGATCTGTGACTGATCGGTTGACTTGCCTGTGACTGATCTGTGACTGATCGGTTGACTTGCCTGTGACTGATCTGTGACTGATCGGTTGACTTGCCTGTGACTGATCTGTGACTGATCGGTTGACTTGCCTGGGACTGATCATTTTGTTTTGTCTTCTATCTCCGATGGCAGTGTTCCGAAAATAGGAAATGTAATGGCAATGCCCTTCATGGGCAGATCTAGGGGGGGGGGCAAAGGGACCGTGCCCCCCCCCCCCCCCCCTCCCCAAACCGCCTGAAATCGGCGCAAAATTGACACATTACCTGATATATAAAACAATCTAAGCAACTTTTATTAGAGAAAATGTGTGTCAAATCAGCTCTCAATGCATAAACATGCGAAATCCGATGTTTTCAGAATTGTGTGAGACTTTTTGGGATTCCCCCCCCCCCCAAACACCCGTTCTGGATCCGCCTTTGATTACCTTTGGTAAGTACACAATGGCCCTCAATAAAATGGGAAGTGCTTTGTTGATTGACACGGTACTGAATTTCAGTTAATTATCCAATAGGTATGCCTGCACCGGCAGGGCTGCGGAGTCGACATCATTTTAGCAACTCCGACTCCGACTCCGACTCCAACTCTGACTCTGGCCTATATCCGTTCTCCAACCGCATGCTAAGCAATATCTGCAATGCCATATATTTTTCCGTTTGTTTGTATTCTTAACAGTATGGAGAACAGTGCTACGCCGCCCGACCACGGGTGCTGCGTGCCGGCCGCGCGTCCAGCCCAGTCTCGCTCGCCGGCAGGCGACGGAATAAAATGAAGACAGGAACGTGAGACAGGCACCACTGTGTATGTCTCGTCGAGACGCGCCAGACATTGCGCAGCACGACATACCTGGTTCACCACATGACCTTAAATTACCTTGACCTGAGGTCAAATTTTTGAATTTGACTTAGGTAACCTGGTCCCCCATGGTATGATTCGAATCGCCTTGAGGAAACGAGCACGATGATATTAAAATGGGCGCCGGGTGACCTTAAGAGTCGGTGCGTCCAAATCCCCAATCATCATCAGATGGCGTACAAATTATTGCCCTACCTTCATCAGGCGCAAATCTACCGCTACTTGAGTAAATTTTCCACTCGATTCATTTTCCACTCATTTTCTTTCGAAAGGGATGTAAAGTTAATGTCCCTAGGCCGACGATTATTCTACCGACGAAAGTAATCGCCAATTGCCAAAAAGTCGACTCCGACAATCCGGGCCGGAGTCGGAGTCGATAAGATTTTAGCGACTCCTACTCCGACTCCGGCCAAACCTGCCGACTCCGACCGACTCCGACTCCGACTTCGATTCCGACTCGGCAGCCCTGGCTGTACGCACAGCGCACAATGTACATGCCAGGTAGGTCGCTCGCTCGGTCGGAAAACTCTGCCCTCCGGAAGGCAGTCTGTTAAATAGACATCGTTAGCTAGGCTGGGATCCCAGTACCAGTGATCCACCAAGTACTAGTGATACACGAAGTACCAGTGATCCACCAAGTACCAGTGATCCACCAAGTACCAGTGACCCACGAAGTACCAGTGATCCACCAAATACCAGTGATCCACCAAGTACCAGTGATACACGAAGTACCAGTGATCCACGAAGTACCAGTGATCCACGAAGTACCAGTGATACACGAAGTACCAGTGATCCACGAAGTACCAGTGATCCACGAAGTACCAGTGATACACGAAGTACCAGTGATATACGAAGTACCAGTGATCCACGAAGTACCAGTGATACACGAAGTACCAGTGATACACGAAGTACCAGTGATCCACGAAGAACCAGTGATCCACCAAGTTCAAAGCCTGGCTAGAAACACGGTACGAACTACAAAGCGCTGCAATGGAGTGATATTTGGCATGCACATATTTTCGGATCAGACAAGCCACAGGTCAATTCGCTGCATTGACAACTCAGTTCAAGCGCAAGTAACTGTTGACAGCAGACTGCAGAGCCTAAAATGAATGCCCGTGTAGGGCCACCTAGGCATCGACAAGATGGGATAAGGGCAGGCCATTGGCCCTAACAGGCTTTACTAGCCCACTGTCCATGCATATACCAGTATAGGGACAATATCAGAATAGACAGGGTCGATACCAGTATAGGGACAATATCAGAACAGACAGGGTCGATACCAGTATAGGGACAATATCAGAACAGACAGGGTCGATACCAGTATAGAGACAATATCAGAACAGACAGGGTCGATACCAGTATAGGGACAATATCAGAACAGACAGGGTCGATACCAGTATAGAGACAATATCAGAACAGACAGGGTCGA
Source organism: Chirona hameri (assembly GCA_036785665.1). Taxonomy (NCBI): domain Eukaryota; kingdom Metazoa; phylum Arthropoda; class Thecostraca; order Balanomorpha; family Balanidae; genus Chirona; species Chirona hameri. The sequence continues at coordinate 196,150 of JAXIVJ010000467.1, forward strand.
TACCAGTATAGGGACAATATCAGAACAGACAGGGTTGATACCAGTATAGGGGCAATATCAGAACAGACAGGGTCGATACCAGTATAGGAACAATATCAGAATAGACAGGGTCGATACCAGTATAGGGACAATATCAGAATAGACAGGGTCGATACCAGTATAGAGACAATATCAGAACAGACAGGGTCGATACCAGTATAGAGACAATATCAGAACAGACAGGGTCGATACCAGTATAGGGACAATATCAGAACAGACAGGGTCGATACCAGTATAGGGACAATATCAGAACAGACAGGGTCGATACCAGTATAGGAGCAATATCAGAATAGACAGGGTCGATACCAGTATAGGGACAATATCAGAATAGACAGGGTCGATACCAGTATAGAGACAATATCAGAACAGACAGGGTCGATACCAGTATAGAGACAATATCAGAACAGACAGGGTCGATACCAGTATAGGGACAATATCAGAACAGACAGGGTCGATACCAGTATAGAGACAATATCAGAACAGGCAGGGTCGATACCAGTATAGGGACAATATCAGAACAGACAGGGTCGATACCAGTATAGGGGCAATATAAGAACAGACAGGGTCGATACCAGTATAGGGACAATATCAGAACAGACAGGGTCGATACCAGTATAGAGACAATATCAGAACAGACAGGGTCGATACCAGTATAGGGACAATATCAGAACAGACAGGGTCGATACCAGTATAGTGACAATATCAGAACAGACAGGGTCGATACCAGTATAGGGACAAAATCAGAACAGACAGGGTCGATACCAGCATAGGGACAATATCAGAACAGACAGGGTCGATACCAGTATAGGGGCAATATCAGAACAGACAGGGTCGATACCAGTATAGAGGCAATATCAGAACAGACAGGGTCGATACCAGTATAGGGACAATATCAGAACAGGCAGGGTCGATACCGGTATAGGGACAATATCAGAACAGACAGGGTCGATACCAGTATAGGGACAATATCAGAACAGACAGGGTCGATACCAGTATAGGGACAATATCAGAACAGACAGGGTCGATACCAGTATAGGGACAATATCAGAACAGACAGGGTCGATACCAGTATAGGGACAATATCAGAACAGACAGGGTCGATACCAGTATAGGGACAATATCAGAACAGACAGGGTCGATACCAGTATAGGGACAATATCAGAACAGACAGGGTCGATACCAGTATAGGGGCAATATCAGAGCAGACAGGGTCGATACCAGTATAGGGGCAATATCAGAACAGACAGGGTCGATACCAGTATAGGGACAATATCAGAACAGACAGGGTCGATACCAGTATAGGGGCAATATAAGAACAGACAGGGTCGATACCAGTATAGGGGCAATATCAGAACAGACAGGGTCGATACCAGTATAGGGACAATATCAGAACAGACAGGATCGATACCAGTATAGGGACAATATCAGAACAGACAGGGTCGATACCAGTATAGGGACAATATCAGAACAGACAGGGTCGATACCAGTATAGGGACAATATCAGAACAGACAGGGTCGATACCAGTATAGGAACAATATCAGAACAGACAGGGTCGATACCAGTATAGGGACAATATCAGAACAGACAGGGTCGATACCAGTATAGGGGCAATATCAGAACAGACAGGGTCGATACCAGTATAGGGGCAATATCAGAACAGACAGGGTCGATACCAGTATAGGGGCAATACAAGAACAGACAGGGTCGACACCAGTATAGGGGCAATATAAGAACAGACAGGGTCGATACCAGTAAGGGACAATAGCAGAACAGACAGGGTCGATCCCAGTATAGAGACAATATCAGAACAGACAGGGTCGATACCAGTATAGGGACAATATCAGAACAGACAGGGTCGATACCAGTATAGGGACAATATCAGAACAGACAGGGTCGATACCAGTATAGGGACAATATCAGAACAGACAGGGTCGATACCAGTATAGGGACAATATCAGAACAGACAGGTTCGATACCAGTATAGGGACAATATCAGAACAGACAGGGTCGATACCAGTATAGGGACAATATCAGAACAGACAGGGTCGATACCAGTATAGGAACAATATCAGAACAGACAGGGTCGATCCGATTAGTGATTAACGACGAGCGTATGGCTGATTCGTTGGTAATAGGCAGGCTGACGGTACTTCCATGAACGCCTGACAGAATTACTGACTTGTGGCTCTTGGCAGAGTTACTTGCGGTCAAAGACATTGTGTGGAAAGGAAGTTCGAATCACTCGAGAGCATTGTCAAGCTTGCGCCGCTAGATGCCGCCGTCGAATCTGAATTTCATAGTGGCGCGGTGGATTCCAGCCTCAGTGGTCGTAAACACAACCAAAGCATCATTGTACTCTGACGCTAGGACAAATAACAGTTTCACTGAACTGGTCTTCCGCATCACAGTCGCGTCATATTTACTGAACAGGACTCCTGCATCCCAATCTCCCATATCTACCGCGTTGTTCTCCCGTACCGTAGTGGTGCCATATGATTTACTGAACACGACTTCTGTCATTAAAATCTTGCCTATTTATTTGTCCTTGTTATTCTTCCTTGCCGCAATCGTGCCATATTGACTGTCTGCTGACCTCATCTGCCGTGCCCCAGTCTCTGGTCCAGTCCAGCGTGGACGGCTACAACGTGTGTATCTGCGCCTACGGCCAGACCGGCTCCGGGAAGACGCACACGCTGCTGGGTGACGGGGAGTCCCCGGGCGTGGCGCCGCGCGCCTTCCAGCGGCTGTTCGAGCTGACCGAGGCGCGGGGCGCGCAGAGCAGCTTCGCAGTCAGCACCTACATGCTGGAGCTGTACAACGACCGGCTGGTGGACCTGCTGGCCCCGGCCGGCGCCAGGACCGACGAGAAACTCGAGGTGAGTGCTCGGGGGAAGTTTGGTCTTTCTGGAGAGGAGTTTATAACTTGAGGCCTGCGCGAATGATTCTGAATGTGGTATTTACTTGACAGGCAAAAAGCGCTTGAGGTGGAATTTGTGAAGTAAAGTCACAAAGAACTTACTCTCCGAGGCCAATACCTACTGTGTCAGTGTCCATGTTTAGATGCAGGACAAGCGTAGCATCTCCTAACCTCTCCTCTACCCCTTCCCCTCGTCTCCCCAGGTGAAGATGGACCTTCTAACCTCCCCTCTGACCCGTCCTCTCGTGTCCCCGCAGGTGAAGAAGGACAAGCGGGGTACGGTGTTCGTGCAGGGCACATCGCTGCTCGCCTGTCGGGACGCCGCCCATCTGCAGCAGCTGTTCGAGCGGGCGGCCGGCGCGCGCCGTACAGCCGCCACCCGCATGAACGCGGCCAGCTCGCGCTCCCACCTGGTCATCAGCGTCACGGTGGAGGCAACCAGCCGCGTCAACGGCGCCGTCACCAGCGGCAAGCTGAGCCTGCTCGACCTGGCCGGCAGCGAGCGGACCACCAAGTCGGGCGCCTCCGCTGACCAGCTGAAGGAGGCCAACGCCATCAATCGATCACTGTCCGCGCTGGCGGATGTCATCTCTTCACTGGCCGCCGGACAGAGCTTCATTCCGTATAGGTAAGTGATGCTTCATCCCGTATGGGTTAGTGATCTTCATTTCCCTCATTCCGTGGCGGTTACTGAGTTCTACGTCACAGTGACGTTTTGGCAAGCGCCATCCATTTGCACTTGATCAGTTAAACTGTAAATAGGCAGATCGCTCTCTTGCCGATTTTATTGCGCGCAACACCATCGTCTTCGTATCGAAGTCGTCCCTCAAGTCACATCCAGCTGCTCGTTGCCAGCAGCTACATGCCAAATAGGGTCGGGCGGTTCAGTGCCCAAGGAAGCATTAAAACACAATGTGTTTCGGCCTTCATGGAATAAAATTCGTCGGGTCCTTTTAAATTATATCTTGTTCCCATGGCTTCCCAGTGAACCCTAAAATCGCTGACGCGTTTCATCTCCGTTTCTACCACAGGAACAGCAAGCTGACGATGCTGATGCAGGACAGTATGGGCGGCAACGCCAAGACGCTGATGTTCGTCAACGTCTCGCCGGCGCAGTACAACGTGGACGAGACGATGACCTCGCTGATGTACGCCTCGCGGGTCAAACAGATCACCAACTCGGCCGCCAGGAACGCAGACAACAAGGAGATCACACGGCTGAAAAACGTACGTATCAGTGTATCACGTCAAACAGATCACCAACTCGGCCGCCAGGAACGCAGACAACAAGGAGATCACACGGCTGAAAAACGTACGTATCAGTGTATCACGTAACAAAATTGTTATGAAGCAACTCTTGGGAAAATCGGTACCTCATAGGAAATTAAGCAATATTTGCAAAACGTAGACAACCTTGAATTGGTATGATCCGTCAATAGGAATATATCGTGACAGTAAACCAATGTTATTGTCTGAAGCTTACGTTATATGTGATAGTTAAGTCATAGGGATTTTTGAATTTCAAAAATGCAAAATCAGAAATGTAAAAATGTAATGTAAAATGTAAAATCAGTGAGCAAAGATGAAAGCAAAATCATTGTCTACAGCTTCTTTACATTGCAGTTACCACGCCTAACGTCCTATGACTACCGACTAACGTTACATCCACAGATTATCGCAAAGCTGAAGCAGAGAAGCGAAACAATCCAGTCGATTGGAGAGGACATGCAGGAAAGCTGACGACAGGGTGCAGAATGTGCAGTGGACTGACGCCCGTCTAGATGAGAGCTGCCTGATACCATTCACCCGTCGGAACGCGGAAGGCAGACAGATCCTGCGTGTACCGAGTGCTGAAGGATACTTCGTCGGGCTGAGACGCAACATCTTACATCTGTAGGCGAAAATTAGATCTCGAGCACATGTTTGGGGTTTTGATAGCATATTTTGTTGAGGAGTGGGAGAGCTTATAGTAGCCTACAGAGTGTACTATTTCTTCATATGTTCTCAATATCGTCAACACAGTGCAAAGACAACAATACGTCCAACCCGTCCAAACATAAAAATGATAAACGGGTTGAATTTATGTGCACTCGTCTGGAAGCTGTGATTGAATGTGCGCAACTGCTTTAAATTGTCAGATGCGCGACTCGCCGATCATCTGTTTAGGCGGAACAGAGCATGTTGTGATATGTAAGATGTTAGTATGCGTTGCTGGTATGCGTGGTATGTGTGGAGGGCACTTGTTTTCGAGCATTGTACGATAATTGCACATTGAAACGCTACGTTGGTTAAGAGAGTTTTACCATGAGTATAACTCTTCTGTACGTGTGCTATGTGTTTTCTGGACCATAGGAAAAAGGATGTTAATGGCTTTCACTGATTTCATTGTAGGATGAATCATACATCCTTCCTGATTTGACATTTTCCACAACGGTGTTCTTTTATCGCGCACTCCGTCCACATATCTCCACTTTATTGTTGGCAAGCGGGATGATGTCAGCATGGCTTGACCAACAACGAACCATGCACACAATAAACGGACCATATTACACTCCATGAATACGCTATAGACAGCACCAAGTCATCGGTGGGCCTCGTGCGCCAGAACACACTCAGCTCGCGGTTATGGTGCGCGGTGAAAACAAAACCTGGCTCCTCTACAAACCACGCACACAACAAACATCGAGGTCATGGTATGATATGAGAACAGCTTAAAATGCTAACAACACACGGAGATCTTTTCACTCGTCATTGTATTTTGGCGGCACACATCAAGCTTAGGCTGATATAAAGAGTGGTTCGAGAAGAAATGAGGTGGTGACTTAAATAGTTTGAAAGCGTTGCCGACTGGATATTTTGGAAGCGAAAACAAAAGTCATGCTCGAAAGCTCAGTATCGCTGGACCACGCCCATTGGAAAAGTGACACGATGGTACGTGAAATTAAGGACAAAGGACATAACGTAGACGATGTTTCGTCCTGATGCTCCTTCGAATTTCTGAAGAATGTATACTTAAATCAATCCCTGTCGCAGTAGGGAAAATGACTAGTACATCCATCAAGATAAACACACTATCAAATAGTATACGTACAAATACTTGTCATGATAAATAAATAAACCCGATGAAGCAAAATCGGACATTTCACATATGAATTAATGCACTAGATATTACAGGAATGGCTGTGATACTTTAAATATTGGTATGGGTTTATACAACATAGAAGTGCAGAATAAGCAATGCAATACACGATGGCCTTCTACATTCATGTTTCGTGGCATAATGGAATTTTGTTTGAAACAAAAACCTAACACTGATTTGAGTTGACTAGATACATTCTTAACAAGTTCCTTTGGAAATGTGGATACACATAATCGATCTGAGAACGAACTGCAGTTTGGTGTGGATCCAAAGCCGATAGTTCATGGCGTGAGTATTTCCAGACTGGCCAATACGTACTCCCGCATTGTAGTGCATTGATTAAGTCTGGCTGAGAAGCTTTTAAAATGACCATTTCTTCCGTCCGTTCGTTGAGTGGGTTAAATCATAATAGCTACCGGTATGGATTTTGTAATTGCCTACCACAATAAATTATATCTCCGAGTTGGAGTGGAAAAAATGCTGGCATCAGCGGAAACAAGTTCCAGAACGGTGCATCAGCGACAGTATGTAAAGCATTGGCTAAATCCTCGCTCGGACGGGCGCAGCTCCGTTAAGTCACTCATTCTAGAAGCGAACTCATTTGTAAAACCGACATTATACACACGGTGGGATCTCGTGCTCGTCTCGCCGAGACCACCTGCTCTCAGTGAATGACGCACGAAACCGTAAGGCTGCTGCTCGGTGTCTCGCCGAGCGGAGATGCCTGAGGGGATCTAATACGCTACTCATGTGAGACAGGCAATTGACAGAACACCACTCCTCCCTGGAGCAACACCTGTACCCCGTCTGACGCCCCCCCCCCCCCACACACACACACACACACACACACACACAGACACACATACGGTCGTGTTCGATACACTGTACACTCGGGAGGTCAAAGTGAACCGCCAGTCGTCGCTGTCTCGCGTTAGTTCTGAGCTCACCTCGACGCCTCTAGTTCCTTCGCCCACCGCTAGGCGCTGCTATCACTTTGGCGCGTTTGTCCACAGATGGCGCTGAGCGTCGCGTTATCGCCGGAAGGTTCACTCGGACGCTCTGCGTAGAGGGCGCCACAGGGGCCGATTTGGTTCAGTGGTGGCGCTACTTGTCAGGTTGCAGCTCCACGCGTTACCAGCTGGCTCGCCATGCCGGCACCGAAAGTGCAAAAGCACATGCGCGACGCCATCGAGCCTGCCATTCGGTCGAACGAGGTTTAAAGATTGCACTGGTCTGTCATGGCGTCTTCTGGTTGGGTTGGAAAAAGGCTGTCGGTCAGGACTGATAGAGAACGCAGAAGGGTGAGGGACGGAAGAGGTTAAAGAAATAGTGTAGTGTCAAGGGTTTTGATCTCCTTGGGTCGGGGAGTTGCAGGATCTGGGTGTTATTGAGGGCCGTCCAGACTGTGCCTGTGGTGGGAGGACGGTCAGGTCAGATCAGAGACTGGTTCAGGGTCAGGAACGTTATGAGGGGGCAGGAGAAGGTCAGGTCAGATGAGGAGGTGTTTTGAGGAGGCCGGGGGACGGGACAGTCGGGTCAGGAGGTGTCGTCTCTGAGGAGGCCGGGGTGGTCACGGCAGCTCCGCCACAAGGCGGCGTCAGTACGGGTGTTGCTGCGGCGCCGGCTCCACCTCGCCCAGCCACGACTCCGGACTCGGAGGAAACTCTGGGTAGCCGGCGGTGCTGGAGGCGCTGCTCAGTTCACCAGCCATATGCGGCGGCAGCGGGTGTGCCCGACCTGACGAGACACATGCTGCTCATTAGAACACGGCAGACAACTAGCACACGGCAGACAACAGACAACGGACAATACACGACAGACAGAGCCAGCCATGTGCGGCGGCAGCGGGTGTGCCCGACCTGACGAGACACATGCTGCTCATTAGAACACGGCAAACAACTAGCACACGGCAGACAACAGACAACGGGCAATACACGACACACAGAGCCAGTACATGACAGACAGAGCCAGTACATGACAGACAGAGCCAGTACATGACAGACAGAGCCAGTACATGACAGACAGAGCCAGTACATGACAGACAGAGCCAGTACATGACAGACAGAGCCAGTACATGACAGACAGAGCCAGTACATGACAGACAGAGTCAGTACATGACAGACAGAGCCAGTACATGACAGACAGAGCCAGTACATGACAGACAGAGCCAGTACATGACAGACAGAGCCAGTACATGACAGACAGAGCCAAGACATGACAGACAGAGCCAGTACATGACAGACAAAGCCAGTACATGACAGACAGAGTCAGTACATGACAGACAGAGCCAGTACATGACAGACAGAGCCAGTGCATGACAGACAGAGCCAGTACATGACAGACAGAGTCAGTACATGACAGACAGAGCCAGTACATGACAGACAGAGCCAGTACATGACAGACAGAGCCAGTACATGACAGACAGAGCCAGTACATGACAGACAGAGCCAGTACATGACAGACAGAGCCAGTACATGACAGACAGAGCCAGTACATGACAGACAACTGTTAACACACAGTGGATGACGGTCAGCACATAACAGGAAATATTATTTTATCACATCATAAAAAAGAAACAGAAAGAAATTAACACTAACATTCACCTCTCTTGCTTCTTTATATGAAAAGTATACCACTAGTCGAACGTACCGAGATGCGGAGGGAACTGGAGCGCCAATCCGTCGCCGAACGTCGGGAACACAGCGGCAGGCATGGCCAGACGATGGCCGGCTCCAGGAGAGCCGATACCGGGCACGTTGTAAGGAGGGGTGCCGGGACCTGCCAGACACGCAGAACGGGTTACACAGGGCGGCTAGAGAGCCGAGGTGTCTTATTCTATCGCATTAAACACGTTCCGAGTCTAAGTCAAGGTGCATATGTTGCCACATACACACAATGTCTGTTGATTCCTCGGTACAAGCACTCTTCTGATCCTCCGTTACAGCTCATAAAACAAGGCAAATGTTCGGTGTGGCGCGCGGTCGTCGCTCACCGTGCAGGAAGTGGTGCGGATGTTGGACGTGCGGGCTGACCACCTGTCCCGGCTCCATGTCACACGAGCTCGGGGTGTGCGGGTAGTCCAGCGTCAGCTCATCTATGGACAGGGCGGGCCAGACGCCAGTCAGTATTCCAGTCCAACAGAGATGAGACTGGTCGATGCCCAGCCATTGGTGCACCAGTTGTCTCCAACGCGCCCATCCAGCATTACAAAGCATGTCCTGACGAACAAGCCCTTCCACGCCTTATATTACACACCATGTTTACGACGACACCACGCCTTACGATATAAACCACGCCCTAACGAGACACACCGCGTTATAAGCCACGCCCTAACGCAGCAGCACCTACGCCCGTCCTATCAACCCCGCCACGCCTTACGATACAAACCACGCCCTAACGATACACACCACGTTATAAGCCACGCCCTAACGCAGCAGCACCTACGCCCGTCCTATCAACCCCGCCACGCCTTACGATACAAACCACGCCCTAACAAGACACACCACGTTATAAGCCACGCCCTAACGCAGCAGCACCTACGCCCGTCCTATCAACCCCGCCACGCCTTACGATACAAACCACGCCCTAACGAGACACACCGCGTTATAAGCCACGCCCTAACGCAGCAGCACCTACGCCCGTCCTATCAACCCCGCCACGCCTTACGATACAAACCACGCCCTAACGAGACACACCACGTTATAAGCCACGCCCTAACGCAGCAGCACCTACGCCCGACCTATCAACCCCGCCACGCCTTACGATACAAACCACGCCCTGACGAGACACACCGCGTTATAAGCCACGCCCTAACGCAGCAGCACCTACGCCCGTCCTATCAACCCCGCCACGCCTTACGATACAAACCACGCCCTAACGAGACACACCACGTTATAAGCCACGCCCTAACGCAGCAGCACCTACGCCCGTCCTATCAACCCCGCCACGCCTTACGATACAAACCACGCCCTAACGAAACACACCACGTTATAAGCCACGCCCTAACGCAGCAGCACCTACGCCCGTCCTATCAACCCCGCCATGCCTTCGCTTCAAACTACGCCCTGACGTACCGACCCCGCCACGCCTGCCTTACATAACAGCCCAATTTGCTAGCCGGCATCGCTCAAATGTAACACTCCGTTTTATCGGTCCACCGGGCGAAGGGGTTGGCTGAACAAATCCATTGTCCGAGCCGTAAGGCGCCGTGTGCCTAAAAGCTGTAACTCCCCTGAGACATGTAATGGCCTGTGGGCTGTGAGTCAGACGTTTCCGACGCGGGCCCAGTCATTGGCGCATCATTTGCCTCAAACGCGCCGCTTTAGCGAGGCCGTGTAATGGCGCGCTACGACGAAACGCATTGAACAAAGTGCCGTGCCACACAGCGAGCATGACACGCGAAACGATTCGCAAACGTTTCAAATGCATTATTTATCATCAGGGTCATTGGACAATCACGGGTGAGTATTGTTATACGCAATGCGCATGACAGCTGTTCAATGCAAAACTGTTCGTTTAACCTTGTCTCGTGCACCACAGGGGGATACTTTCAAACAGAGCTCCTGGAAGAACGGGGACATCTCCCTCGAAGCTCATCGTTATGACAGGCAAAACGTTACAAAGAGCTCTAACTGACAAACAGCAATGTCCGTCCACCTGAGCACACTCCCCTGTCTATCTTTTAGCATCTAGGGTACTCTGCTGGCAATGTCCTTACCCTAAAGAAGTGGTTATCAGCGTCAAGGGTGTGGTTACCTTTTTGACGACCAGAATTACTCGTTACCGCCCTCGCCCATTGCGCAGAACGCAGTTCTTAGCTTCAAGCTATGCGGTACAGCATAACTTCAGGCGTTTACTACTGGTGCCATCTAGGGACAGGACGATAAGTACACGTGTGTGGTGTTGCCCTTAGGCAATGGTTCCCAGCATATAACAACACACCGTAACACAAAGCTGAGGCCTGAGCACCAGTTAGAATGATTTCGTGTTGATGCTCTTTGAGGTAATGTGGTGACGGTGAAACAAAAACTGGGAGAGGTGTGTGTGTGTGTGCTGTGCAATGTCCGCCATCATCACACGGTGAAACAGAAACTGGGAGAGAGGTGTGTGTGCTGTGGAATGTCCGCCATCATCACACGGTGAAACAGAAACTGGGAGAGAGGTGTGCGTGTGCTGTGCAATGTCCGCCATCATCACACGGTGAATCAGAAACTGGGAGAGGTGTGTGTGTGCTGTGCAATGTCCGCCATCATCAAACGGTGAAACAGAAACTGGGAGAGGTGTGTGTGTGCTGTGCAATGTCCGCCATCATCACACGGTGAAACAGAAACTGGGAGAGAGGTGTGTGTGTGCTGTGCAATGTCCGCCATCATCACACGGTGAATCAGAAACTGGGAGAGGTGTGTGTGTGCTGTGTGATGTCCGCCATCATCACACGGTGAAACAGAAACTGGGAGAGGTGTGTGTGTGTGCTGTGCAATGTCCGCCATCATCACACGGTGAAACAGAAACTGGGAGAGGTGTGTGTGTGCTGTGCAATGTCCGCCATCATCACACGGTGAATCAGAAACTGGGAGAGGTGTGTGTGTGCTGTGCAATGTCCGCCATCATCACACGGTGAATCAGAAACTGGGAGAGGTGTGTGTGTGCTGTGCAATGTCCGCCATCATCACACGGTGAAACAGAAACTGGGAGAGGTGTGTGTGTGCTGTGCAATGTCCGCCATCATCACACGGTGAAACAGAAACTGGGAGAGGTGTGTGTGTGCTGTGCAATGTCCGCCATCATCACACGGTGAATCAGAAACTGGGAGAGGTGTGTGTGTGCTGTGCAATGTCCGCCATCATCACACGGTGAAACAGAAACTGGGAGAGGTGTGTGTGTGCTGTGCAATGTCCACCATCATCACACGGTGAAACAGAAACTGGGAGAGGTGTGTGTGTGCTGTGCAATGTCCGCCATCATCACACGGTGAAACAGAAACTGGGAGAGGTGTGTGTGCTGTGCAATGTCCGCCATCATCACACTAATTAGAAACTGGGAGAGGTGTGTGTGCTGTGCAATGTCCGCCATCATCACACGAATCAGAAACTGGGAGAGGTGTGTGTGCTGTGCAATGTCCGCCATCATCACACGAATCAGAAACTGGGAGAGGTGTGTGTGTGCTGTGCAATGTCCGCCATCATCACACGAATCAGAAACTGGGAGAGGTGTGTGTGCTGTGCAATGTCCGCCATCATCACACGAATCAGAAACTGGGAGAGGTGTGTGTGCTGTGCAATGTCCGCCATCATCACACGAATCAGAAACTGGGAGAGGTGTGTGTGCTGTCCAATGTCCGCCATCATCACACAAATCAGAAACTGGGAGAGGTGTGTGTGTGTGCTGTGCAATGTCCGCCATCATCACACGGTGAAACAGAAACTGGGAGAGGTGTGTGTGCTGTGCAATGTCCGCCATCATCACACGGTGAAACAGAAACTGAGATAGGTGTGTGTGTGCTGTGCAATGTCCGCCATCATCACACGGTGAAACAGAAACTGGGATCGAGGTGTGTGTGTGCTGTGCAATGTCCGCCATCATCACACGAATCAGAAACTGGGAGAGGTGTGTGTGTGCTGTGCAATGTACGCCATCATCACACGAAACAGAAACTGGGAGAGGTGTGTGTGTGTGTGCTGTGCAATGTCCGCCATCATCACACGAATCAGAAACTGCGAGAGGTGTGTGTGTGCTGTGCAATGTCCGCCATCATCACACGGTGAAACAGAAACTGGGAGAGGTGTGTGTGCTGTGCAATGTCCGCCATCATCACACGGTGAAACAGAAACTGGGAGAGGTGTGTGTGCTGTGCAATGTCCGCCATCATCACACGGTGAAACAGAAACTGGGAGAGGTGTGTGTGCTGTGCAATGTCCGCCATCATCACACGGTGAAACAGAAACTGGGAGAGGTGTGTGTGCTGTGCAATGTCCGCCATCATCACACGGTGAAACAGAAACTGGGAGAGGTGTGTGTGCTGTGCAATGTCCGCCATCATCACACGGTGAAACAGAAACTGGGAGAGGTGTGTGTGCTGTGCAATGTCCGCCATCATCACACGGTGAAACAGAAACTGGGAGAGGTGTGTGTGCTGTGCAATGTCCGCCATCATCACACGGTGAAACAGAAACTGGGAGAGGTGTGTGTGTGTGCTGTGCAATGTCCGCCATCATCACACGAATCAGAAACTGGGAGAGGTGTGTGTGTGCTGTGCAATGTCCGCCATCATCACACGAATCAGCAATACTTTCTCACTCAAACGAATCAGCAATACTTTCTCACTCAAACGAATCAGCAATACTTTCTCACTTAGCTGCCCAATCACCACGACCCCGCCGTTTGAGAAGAATCACTGCACCGTAATGTAATCTGGCTATTTAGGGTGCCGGTATGTACCGATATTTGTACTTAATAATATACGTTTAATTTCAATATTGCATTGGCTTTCGAAGAGCACACTCTATCGCATGAGCACAAACTTCAAAACTGAGTAGTAAGTGAGTATTAATAACTCTAGTGAATGCTATTTTTGATGGAAGCTCTCACTCTGATTGATGTACATTGAACAGCACCGACTTGGAACAAACTTTGTTTTACTTGAAGCGTCATTGCTCAATAAATGTGTGTGCCCAACTTTACAGCTTGCACAGTCAGGTCCAAACACCGGCGCCTACAACGTCGACAGACAAGTCGCCCTAACTGGTCCCATCTGTCGGTGGTGCCGGGTCCCCTTCTCCCGGCCTGCAGCGGCAATGATGCGGAAGACTCGCCAGGACAGCCACCACCAGTCTCCGGCCGGTGAACAGCCAATGAGCGCTGAACCAGAGCTCTGCCCCGCCGCCACCGCCGCCGCCGCCGCCACCGCCGCCGCCGCCGCCCGCTCCGCTGCGCCTCGGGGGCGGTCATTGATCGCCACCCCCCCCCCCCCCCCCGGCTGCCGGCGGCCGCGGCAGAGCCCCGAATTTATGATGCATCGGCGCCGTGTCCTCGCCGCTCTCCCGGCTCCACCCATTCGGCGTTGCAGTCAATTTGTTAATAGTTTTCCTAATCCCGCGAGATAAAGAGGAAAGCTGCCGGAAAAATGGTCGGCGCCGGCGGAAGGGAGGGAGGCGGTGCGGAGCCGGAGCGCGTGAGCCCCGCAGGAGACCAGAAAACTGTCGCCGATTAATCCGTGTCGAGGGACTGTAAGCGCGACGAAAAGTGGGGGCATTAGGGCCAGCAGTAAACAGAAACGGGTTTCCCAAACCAGTTTGTCACTGGATCAGCTGCCGCAGCATCAAAGTGAAATTGGAGAAAGCAAGAAGTCCACTCACTTTGATTGTTAAATCTTCCCATGCTAACGCAAAAGAGCTGAAATTATCCAAAGTATTTTTACTCACATCCATGCAACTCATCGCGATGAATTTGAGCAATTTTGAAATGTATGACGTTGTATGTTTCAAAATAATAGTCATGTTTCGTAATATCGTTACGTTTGACATCCTTTGTCCTTGTATTGTGTGTCCTGCCCTTGTATTTTTAATTGATTACGAATTGCATGCCCTTTTATTATAACTGAACGAGATAGTTTGTCCCCGATAAGGCTGACAGCAATACAATTGAGCAAGGGGAAGAACATGCCCAGTTCAATTTTACGGCCAACTAAGATACCTGCTACACCGTAACTAGAACATAACTCCTCAACTCACCGTCGTTGTCGTTGTAGACGGTGTCGTCGTCCGATTCGGAGACTTTCTCTCCGCCGCCGCCGCCTCGCCGCTTCTCTCCAGGCTTCATGTTGCGGAAATACTGACCCCAGCGGGAGCGGCCTGCGTCCTTCTTCAGTCGCTTCTCCTTCGCTCGCCTGCGGTAGGTCAGGTCAGAGGTCAGATCAGCTGAGGTCAAATGAGGTTAGCTCAGATCAGCTAGGCTCGAGCAGTCAGATAGGCTAAGTTAGAGCGATCAATTGGTTCAGGTAGCTCAGCCAGTTTGGCTTGGTCAGGTAGTCCAGATAGCAGAACATGCAAAAATTGCACAGGGCTATCGTTTCCAATGGAAAAGAAGAGGAAAACGGTGTTATCGCAGTCACGTACCACGCAGTGGTGCTTGCGTAACGCGTCGCGGTGGCATAATGCGAAGAGGAACTCACATTAGCAAATCTGACATTAATATCCTGATGGTTGCATGTGTCTAGTGAAATAATCCTAGGGTTTGGGCGGAAACTGTGTCCCCCGAACAATAACACCGAACAATAGTGCAAACCCCCATAAGTTCTGAAGCCGCACAATTTATCCGAAAGGCTGGCGAATCCGGTGCACTGCAGCGTAGCCTGGCTGTTCAGAGGAAGCTGGCGTTGCCATGGAAACCGAACCGGCCGACTGCGGATGAAAAGCGGGAAGCCGCAAAACACGCCCGGCGGATAGATGAAAGTGCTGCAGTGCGGGGAGCGAGAGGCTCGCGCGATCGACCAGCACTGATTAGGGCGGAGACACCGGGAGTCTGGTGCGAGGGGAGCTGCAAAAGAAAACAAATTCTGCCCATGTTCTACGATTTCCTTTTTGTGATTTATTTATTTATTTATTTGTCGCTTATTATTTGTGTTAATATTGTGAATGATTTGCTTAAAGCCATGGTGCGGTTGAAGTGGATGATGCGATTTTAGACGGATGCTCATTGAGGAAAAGTTATAAAGTAAAGAAACCCTCCTAGCTCTGCAGTAGGGTTAAACTTAAACAGAAACAACTTCTTTGATTTCTCTTGAATATATGCGGGAAATATGTGTGAAACACATTCGTATTACCCATGTAACCTGACATGAAATGCGCGCATTATATTGCGCACAGTACAATGACCTCTTATGAAAAATATAAGTAGACGGTACCAATGTTTGGCAACCAGACCTGAGAGGCCATCACACTGACCTGTTCTGGAACCAGACCTGGACGACGCGCATGTCCAGACCAGTCTCCTGACTGAGCTGTTCCCGCACGTGTCTAGCCGGCTTGCTGCTGTTGTTGTAGGCCACCTTCAGCGTCTCCAGCTGCTTGGCCGTGATGGTGGTGCGTGGCCGCTTGTTCGTCGAGTCGCCCTCTGGTGGACGGAGATACGGCCAGAGGTCAGACATGAGACAGAGGTAGGACAGTGACCAGACGAAGGTCGGACAGTGACCACACGGAGTTCAGACGGAGTTCAGACGATGATGATACAGAGGTCATATAGAATAGAGAATAGGAACGGTGGTCAGGTTAGACGGTAGTTAAATATTGGCCAGACATAGGGCAAACGGAGCTCAAACCACGGGCAAACGGAGTTCAGACCACTGGCGGATTCAGGGGGAGGGGGCAAAGTGGGCATGGCTTCCCCAAAAAAAACACCTGAAATCGGCGCAAAATTGACACATTTCCTGATATAGAAGACAATCTAAGCAACTTTTACTAAAGAAAGTTTGTTTTAAATCAGCTATCAATGCATTTAAGCAAGCGAAATCCGATGAGTTTTCAGAATTGTGTGATACTTTTGGGGATCCCCCCCCCCCCCCCTCCTCCAGCCTCCGTTCTGGATCGATCAATGGCTCAGACAGAGATAAAACAATGTTGGAACGGTGGCAAGACAGAGGTCAGATAAAAGTCAGACAGAACCGAACACAGATCAGGTAAAGGTCAGGAAAAGGTCACATGTAGGTGGAACAGAGGGCGGGTATTTTTCAAACGGAGCTCAGATATGGAAGTTAAACAAAGGTGAAGATCGGAGACGAAGGTCAGTAAAGGACCAACAAACTGTCAGATCATATCAAGTTTCACAAAGATCATTTAAATTCCGTGTGACTGCACCTTGGCCTGCGACATTCTGTGACCCGTGACCTATGACCTTCTGTGACGTGTGACCTTTCGCGCCCGCCCAACTGACCTGCGTCGCCGCGCTGCTTGGCCTGCTGGTAGTCGTCTTTACAGACGAGCTTGCCGTCCTCGGTAAGGTAGAACTCGTCACCGGTGTTCAGCTGGCCGTTACAGATCACGCAGACGAAGCAGCTGAGGTGGTACACATTCTCCTGTGCGCGCCGCACCACCTGGTCCGGAGGGATGCCCGCGTCGCAGCCCGAACACTTGGCGCCGAACCGCCTAACGAACAGAGGACGCAACGAGTCAGCTGAACATTCCGCGACTTTTTAATAAAAATGGTTATTATATTATTGGAACTTCAACGTCTGCTCTAGAACATGTTACGCGGGGTTTGTTGTGTTATATGTTCTCGTCTTTATAAATACGGCATGTTTAAACAGTAGCTGTCTGAGCAGGCAGCTACTGTTTAAACATGCCGTTTATTACAGGGGCATTACTATGAAAAGGTAAGAACAGGTATGAAAGTCTACCGACTGACACGCTATATGACAAATCTGCTTCGCATTTTGGCTAAAGCATACCAACACAAATATAATTCTTGAAAGGAAATGTCAGTGTAGAACCTTGAAAGTAGTACCTTGAAATTTGAACATTGAACCTTGAAGGTGCCTTATTTAACCTTGGGAATAGTGAATTGTATGCCAAAGTCGCCAGTCTGCATTGGTTTTGCTAAATAATGGGGGGAAAAGTAAGCATTTAATTATTTCCGCTGTATTCTCCAGTCTAAAACATGAAGTTCATGCGTAAAATACTGTTTACCATATTTTAGCAATAGAATGATATCCGCTGCAATAGCGGACACACGTGAATAAATAAATAAAAAATGCCGCATAACACAACTACCCATTTCAAACAGAAGGCCCAGTCACATCAGATCCCCTCCGACCCTTCTCGCGGGCCCCTCTCCGGCGCCGGGAGTGTGGGCACTAACCTGAAGAAGTCCTCCTTGCAGAACACCTGTCCGGACCTGACGAAGCACTTGTCGGCCAGCTTGGCGCCGCAGTCGGCGCAGATGAGGCATGAGCTGTGCCAGCACCGGTCGAGCACCTTCAGGATGAACCGGTCCACGATCGTCTTCTCACAGCCGCCGCATTTCGGGATCGTCGCTGAAACGGAGTGAGTTGTGAGTTGTGAACGGAGAGACGCGAGTTGTGAGTTGTGAACGGAGAGACGCGAGTTGTGGGTTGTTGAGGGAGAGACGCGAGTAGTGAGTTGTGGACGGAGAGACGCGAGTTGTGGGTTGTTGAGGGAGAGCAGCCGGGTGAGTTGGACTGTGGGGATAGACACTGGGACGCAGAGACGGAGAAGAGCTGGAATGCTTGAGTAAGCGGATAATTTGCGAAGAAGAGCTTATCATAGCTGAGCGACACTGGGTCGTATTGGACAAGGCATGTTATTTCTGCCGTCGTATTTTTGTTAGGGAAGAGTCGTCAGTCCCGTAGTCGTGTTTGTTATATTCACCATAGATACATGCATGTAGCATCTACGGGCTGTGCGTAAATCGGTATAACTTATTTTCCATTCTGACTGACACGACAGTATTCGAAATTCCCCGCGTCAAAGATGTAAAGCCTAGAGGCTCACGTAATTTATCACAAATAATGTTGTTACAAGAGCATGCTATTGGCACACATCACATGATTCAAGTCTGAAGACTGACAAGCAGCATGATGCACTACGAAGTTCGATCACGACCGATACCAAAAACTGACGAAATACAACAAATACCGACAGATTCGCAATCTCATACTTCACTCGAATAGCTTACCATCATTGTTTATGGTATGACTGATAAGCGTTACACCAAACTACCATCTACATCAGGCACCGGAACGTGGAATCCGATATGGTTTCACATTTTATCTGGACTGACCGTCCACGTATCAAACCCAGCTCTCGTGGTCTCGTCATTGGTATTTGCGGATAATTGTTTAGTTGCGTCCTCTACTATAGGTAATACTGATAGTCGGCAAGTCCGCACATTTTTTGATAGCTGAAATATTCTACCCCACCCGGTCAAAGTTTGGCCTTGAGAAAGGTGAAGCACTAACACCGTACAACTAAGAGACAAAGATATTTGACATTCAAGATATTACAACACTTCCAAAAGCTTTAACTGACGATAGATAACTGCGAGGGACAATGTTTTGAGCCCTCACAAGTTCTTGTTAGTTATGTAACGTAGGCACAGATCGTAACTTCAATTAAGTCCCGATGGTGAATTCCGAAACTTCCAAAGAGGCTACGGGCGACTGCAATATCCCAGTGCTCTTCAGATCACATCGTTTCAACTGGAAACCGCCTGGATTGCGCGGAAGCGTAGCCGAAGCTCGCTTCAGCTGCGTGGGCTTACCTTTCAAACTGTCGGGCACGCAGGGGTGGAACAGATCAAACGGTAGACCCGCCGCGCGCCCCGGGCCCGGGGGCGAGGCGCCCTTTAGAGGAGAAATCACCAGCGCTCCTACACCTCCCGTCATCACCGTCATCACGAGCGTCAGCGCGTCAGCGGCACCGCGTCTGCTCCGGAGCCGGCACAGCGCGTCACTGGCGCTCCCTCTCCCGGGGCCGTCCCCTCCCTCCCCGTCCCCCGGCCCCCGGCCCCCGTCCCCCGCCGGCCCCCGGCCCCGGCT
Organism: Chirona hameri; assembly: GCA_036785665.1. Lineage (NCBI taxonomy): Eukaryota > Metazoa > Arthropoda > Thecostraca > Balanomorpha > Balanidae > Chirona > Chirona hameri. Next base: position 215,795 of record JAXIVJ010000467.1, read on the forward strand.
CGGCCCGCCGGCCCGCGTCGCGCTCATTCAATGGAGGACCAGGTGGTCGTAAGGGCGAGATTTGATAGCAGCGCCACCGGACAATGAGCGGTAATGATAGCTCGGGACCACGGCACGTGCCCGGCCGCCGTCACCTGTCTGTGGCCGCGGTCGGAGCTGTGGGAAAGGTCGAGTTCGATCCCCGGCACAGCTGCGCAGCGGCCGGCCTGAACTACAACCGCCGCTTTGAAAAGCAGCGCACACGCTTCGAGTTTCGGAAGTTCGGGAAGTTTTCGGCGAGTTCGCGTGCCCAATTACTAGTCGTTGGGTTCCTTAGGTTACAGGTTCACACAAAAATGAAAATGTAGGTTTTACGTTTCAAGTGTAAGTTTGAAGATAATGCCCAATTTTTAGTGAGCCATGTATAAGATGGAAATATGCTTTATCAACTTTGTGGAAGTATACAATTGGTCTGTATTCTCTTATGCACTTCTGAAAGCCGTTTATACATAAGCCGTTGGTCTGTAAAAGGTTTATAAAATGTCACGTGTTATAACGTGTTTATGTAATGTGTAATGTGGGCGGCTCCCTGCCGGGCGCAAGGTCGGTTACCAGCCGTAATGACTTGCCATGCATATTTCTCAGAAACCTCGTATATGTTTTTTATTGAATTTGTGTGTACATCGTATGAGAAAATCATGGTCTTACAAGATCTTCGATATCAAATTACGCAAGATACATGTCGTCTTTCGTCGGCGGAGTCGGCGATAGTGGTCGGTCGTCCAGCCGTAATCAGCAGTCAGTCGACTTCGCTGCAGTCTAAAACCTTTATAAGTTTCCTTGGGATTTGCCATGGCAGCATTCAACCTCTACATAGGTGGGCAGTGGCACGCGCAACAGTACTTCGGAAAGATGAGAAACCTGACTTCATTCTCGGGCAGCAATTTGACTCGCACTCAAGGCATAATATATTCAAGAAATGTCATCTTTACTTTCGTACCGAAATAAAAATACTTGGGAAATATTGAGCAATAATATTTGCATGCACTTACCTACTATGATATTTTTACGTGGATTAATTTTGGTGTTTGTCTGGGCATCTGATTTATGGATGCAATCATGGAAATTTAGCTCACGAACCTCGGGATTTCACTGGGATAATTTCCAAATGTACCGTGTTTTCCGACCTGCATTACATAACTTGTATTCAGTCGCTTTCTATCCGGCTAGTAACTATATGTAAGTTTATTAGTTTGTTTTATTCAATTGTAGGTCATTAGCCTTCTCCCCCATCAGACCCCATCAGAATGATTGTGCATTGTCACGATTTAAACTTGCAAGTCATAATTGAAACTAAATCCAGCCGACTATAAGCATTCGTACATAGATTGTTTTGTGTTTGTTTTGTTTTGTGTTTGTGTTTGTTTTGTGATTGTTGTGTTGTGAACTCTGATCACCGTAATAACGGCAGGGTTTTGAGGTCGTGAGATGCTCATGATCACAAACAGAACAGAGACAGATCACGAACGGTGTTTGGCGGTTGGATATTGTGCCTGTTAAGTCCATGCAAAGTTTGGATTTCCAAGGCTTCCAAGGCTAAGCAGTTATCACCAACACAAATTTGTGGTAAAATTGATTACCCTCAACTTGTCTACATGAATAGTGTATTCTCAATGGGTTCGTCTGCTACTCTGTGTAGGCGAGAACAACATATCCGCTCTTGTTCATGGATATTGTTTAGGTATTTATGTCTTGTATTGGAAAAATTAAGCGACCACCGAGCCCTGAATAACTTTTAACCAATGCATTGTGTGTTTTTTTCTCGACATGCGAGGAAGCTTTACGTTTGACTACCGGCTATTCCAGTGTTCCAACAACTAATCCGATGGATAGGTACCGATTTGAATATTTTGTTGAAACTTTATCCTTCAAGACACAACAACGTCTAAAGACAATTCGAATTGGCATCTGCAAGGTTTACCGCAATTGATTCAAATACATCCATTGCCGTGGCACTTCTCTAGCCGTTATCGACATCCCTATTCACGTTGCACACAGAGCTGCAGACCTGTTTACACCACCACTGCATTGGTATTGACAATCACGAGGCACTCCTTGATTGGAGTATAATACGAGGCCGAGGGCCGCAATCCGAGTCAACACGTAAACCCATGGTTCTGTTTACTTTTCATTCATTAGCGTGCACACCACCTGTCGTCGCGCGAGAGAAACTGTCCCCCTCCCCTCGCCAACCGACACACCGTGCGTGACAACTGCCTGCAATTTGACGCAGCCACGGGCGAAACGGCCAATCCGGCGCTGAATTTTTCATGCCGCTTTAAAAATTAAGCCTCTGACGTAATGCCCATTGTCCGGTAAATGATATATATTGCCGGCTATTACGGCGCTTTGTGGTGATCACGGCGTGGCTTGGTCGGGGAGCGGCGGACATTACGGAGGCCAGCGATCACCGGGCCGACTAACGGAGGAACGACAGACCGACTAACGGAGGAACGACAGACCGACTAATGGAGGAACGACAGACCGACTAATGGAGGAGCGACAGACCGACTAATGGAGGAGCGACAGACCGACTAACGGAGGAGCGACAGACCGACTAATGGAGGAACGACAGACCGACTAATGGAGGAGCGACAGACCGACCAACGGAGGAACAACAGACCGACTAACGGAGGAACGACAGACCGACTAACTGAGGAACGACAGACCGACTAACGGAGGAACGACAGACCGACTAACGGAGGAACGACAGACCGACTAACGGAGGAACGCCAGACCGACCAATGGAGGAGCGACAGACTGACTAACGGAGGAGCGACAGACCGACTAATGGAGGAACGACAGACCGACTAATGGAGGAACGCCAGACCGACCAATGGAGCAGCGACAGACCGACTAACGGAGGAGCGACAGACCGACTAATGGAGGAACGACAGACCGACTAATGGAGGAACGCCAGACCGACCAATGGAGGAGCGACAGACCGACTAATGGAGGAACGACAGACCGACTAAAGGAGGAACGCCAGATCGACTAACGGAGGAGCGACAGACCGACTAACGGAGGAACGCCAGATCGACTAACGGAGGAGCGACAGACCGACTAATGGAGGAACGACAGACCGACTAATGGAGGAACGCCAGACCGACCAATGGAGGAGCGACAGACCGACTAATGGAGGAACGACAGACCGACTAATGGAGGAACGACAGACCGACTAACGGAGGAACGCCAGACCGACCAATGGAGGAGCGACAGACCGACTAACGGAGGAACGACAGACCGACTAACGGAGGAACGCCAGACCGACCAATGGAGGAGCGACAGACCGACTAATGGAGGAACGACAGACCGACTAATGGAGGAGCGACAGACCGACTAATGGAGGAACGACAGACCGACTAACGGAGGAGCGACAGACCGACTAACGGAGGAACGACAGGCCGACTAACGGAGGAACATCAGACCGACTAACGGAGGAACGACAGATCGACTAACGGAGGAACGACAGACCGTCTAACGGAGGAACGTCAGACCGACTAACGGAGGAACGACAGACCTACTAACGGAGGAGCGACAGGCCGACTAACGGAGGAACGACAGACCGACTAACGGAGGAGCGACAGACCGACTAACGGAGGAACGACGGACCGACTAACGGAGGAACGCCAGACCGACCAATGGAGGAGCGACAGACCAACTAACGGAGGAACGACAGGCCGACTAACGGAGGAACATCAGACCGACTAACGGAGGAGCGACAGGCCGACTAACGGAGGAACGACATACCGACTAACGGAGGAGCGACAGACCGACTAACGGAGGAACGACAGACCGACTAATGGAGGAACGACAGACCGACTAACGGAGGAGCGACAGACCGACTAATGGACTGTGGTACCCGGCTGCCCGGACAGACCGACTAACAGAGGAGCGACAGACCGACTAACGGAGGAACGACAGACTGACTAACGGAGGAACGACAGACCGACTAACGGAGGAACATCAGACCGACTAATGGAGGAACGGCAGACCGACTAACGGAGAAACGACAGACCGACTAACGGAGGAACGACAGACCGACTAATGGAGGAGCGACAGACCGATTAACGGAGGAACGTCAGACCGACTAACGGAGGAACGACAGACCGACTAACGGAGGAACGACAGACCGACTAACGGAGGAACATCAGACCGACTAACGGAGGAACGACAGACCGATTAACGGAGGAACGTCAGACCGACTAACGGAGGAACATCAGACCGATTAACGGAGGAACGACAGACCAACTAACGGAGGAACGACAGACCGACTAACGGAGGAACATCAGACCGACTAACGGAGGAACATCAGACCGACTAACGGAGGAACGACAGACCGACTAACGGAGGAACGACATACCGACTAACGGAGGAACGACATACCGACTAACGGAGGAACGACATACCGAATAACGGAGGAACATCAGACCGACTAACGGAGGAGCGACAGGCCGACTAACGGAGGAGCGACAGACCGACTAATGGAGGAACGTCAGACCGACTAACGGAGGAACGCCAGACCGACTAACGGAGGAGCGACAGACCGACTAACGGAGGAGCGACAGGCCGACTAACGGAGGAGTGACAGACCGACTAACGGAGGAACGTCAGGCCGACTAACTTAGGAGCGACAGACCGACTAATGGAGGAGCGACAGACCGACTAATGGAGGAACGACAGACCGACTAACGGAGGAGCGACAGACCAACTAACGGAGGAACGACAGACCGACTAATGGAGGAACGACAGACCGACTAACGGAGGAGCGACAGGCCGACTAACGGAGGAGCGACAGACCGACTAACGGACTGCGGTACCCGGCTGCCGCGCTATGGCAGCAGACCAGCGGGCTCTGGTGCCCGGTTATAGCGGCAGAGTGCCCGGGTAGTTACCGCGCCATGGCAGCGTGCCACTGAATCCTGATAATGGCTGGCCACCACACCAGTGGTGCCGGAGCAGCTTCGCATTCCTCATGCCATTCCTCATGCCATTCCTCATGCCATTCCTCATGCCATTCCTCATGCCGGGCTGCCGCAGTGTCCTTACATCACAGTGCGCGGCCCCGCGTCTTTTCAGTACAGTCATCACATCACCACCCGTCAGTCCTCACTCATCACGTCAGCCAGCACATCACCACCTCGCCAGTCCTCACTCCTCACGTCAGCCAGCACATCACCACCTCGTCAGTCCTCACTCCTAACGTCAGTCCACACATCACCACACGTCAGTCCTCACTCATCACGTCAGCCAGCATATCACCACCCGTCAGTCCTCACTCATCACGTCAGTCATCACATCACCACCCGTCAGTCCATACTCATCACGTCAGCCAGCATATCACCACCCGTCAGTCCTCACTCATCACGTCAGCCAGCACATCACCACCCCGTCAGTCCACACTCATCACGTCAGCCAGCATATCACCACCCGTCAGTCCTCACTCATCACGTCAGTCATCACATCACCACCCGTCAGTCCTCACTCATCACGTCAGCCAGCATATCACCACCCGTCAGTCCTCACTCATCACGTCAGCCAGCACATCACCACCTCGTCAGTCCGCACTCATCACGTCAGCCAGCATATCACCACCCGTCAGTCCTCACTCATCACGTCAGCCAGCACATCACCACCTCGTCAGTCCTCACTCCTAATGTCAGTCATCACATCACTACCCCGTCAGTCCTCACTCCTAATGCCAGTCATCACATCACTACCCCGTCAGTCCTCACTCATCACGTCAGTCATCACATCATCATCACGGTAGTCCTCACTCCGCACGTCAGTCCTCACATCACCACCCCGTTAGTCCTCACTCCTAACGTCAGTCATCACATAACTACTCCGTCAGTCCTCACTCATCACATCAGTCACCACATCATACTCACGTCAGTCATCACATCATAATCACGTCAGTCCTCACTCATCACGTCAGTCTTCACATCACCACCACGTTAGTCTTCACTCCTCACGCCAGTCACCACATCACCACCACGTCAGTCCTCACTCCTCACGTCATTCCTCACATCACCACCACGTGAAAGCAGTGAGAGCAGCCTGCCTCGCGGGAGTAGCCATCCTCACGAGCGACTGCACCGGTGACGCGGATCGTGTTGACGCTTATTGGCCGCGTGTCAAATGGGAGAGCGCGCTGCGTCGCTCGCAGCAACAGCGTGCTGGTCTGCCGTCCCGGGCCCGGCGCCCCCGGCCCGGCGCCCTCGGCCCGGCGCCCCCGGCCCGGCGCCCCCGGCCCCGCGCTCCCGGCCCCGCGCCCCCGGCCCGGCGCCCTCGGCCCGGCGCCCCGGCCCGGCGCCTGCTGCTGAGCTGTCTCTGTCCTGTCCGCTGTCTCTGTCCTGTCCGCTGTCTCTGTCCTGTCCGCTGTCTCTGTCCTGTCCGCTGTCTCTGTCCTGTCCGATGTCTCTGTCCTGTCCGCTGTTTCTGACCTGTCCGTTGTCTCTGCCCGAGGTGCAGCACGTCCGTGGACAGGCTGTGGCCTGTGGTGTTGGAGGTTCGGCATGGTTTGTTGCCTGCTGGCTGGCTGAAGGGACGTTTGAGGGTTGTCTGAAGGGTGAGAATGACGTTTGTCTGAGGCGGGGGAATTTCGGCGTGTGAGTTTGCGAATCGCCATAAATGATTGGTTTCTTGTTGTATGGGACGTGTGACAAATGTAAGGGACAGCTGTGTTGCTATGTGCGTCGGGAATATTCCCAGATAGAACTGGATTCGTCGGGACAATGTTGCGTAACCATGTTTCCGTACTACACCATTTGTCACCCAGGTGTGAAGGGGTCTCACTTCTGATGAAGATTTGTCAGGTCCAGTTGACATAGACATTGCGTCAATTCTCCCGGCCAGACGACGTCCGTCTGTTCATAGTCACCGTCCGTCTGTTCATAGTCACCGTCCGTCTGTTCATAGTCACCGTCCGTCTGTTCATAGTCACCGTCCGTCTGTTCATAGTCACCGTCCGTCTGTTCATAGCCACCGTCCGTCTGTTCATAGTCACCGTCCGTCTGTTCATAGTCACCGTCCGTCTGTTCATAGTCACCGTCCGCCTGTTCATAGTCACCGTCCGTCTGTTCATAGTCACCGTCCGTCTGTTCATAGTCACCGTCCGTCTGTTCATAGTCACCGTCCGTCTGTTCATAGTCACCGTCCGTCTGTTCATAGTCACCGTCCGTCTGTTCATAGTCACCGTCCGTCTGTTCATAGTCACCGTCCGTCTTTTCATAGTCACCGTCCGTCTGTTCATAGTCACCGTCCGTCTGTTCATAGTCACCGTCCGTCTGTTCATAGTCACCGTCCGTCTGTTCATAGTCACCGCCTGTATGTTCACGATCGTGCCGGACATCAGCGGCTCCAGTCCTCCCTGCTGAACCAGCCTGGTCCGTCCAGCCGCCAGCCTGCTCCCCAGGGCACAGATGGCCTCAGCAGGCTAATGGACGAGCCACCGACTCTGTGCCGGCGCGACAGCTCGCCGCCGCTCGTTACCACAGATCGTTAGAGCTCGGCGGTGAGCCGGCGGCCTGCCACCAGAGTCTCCTCTGACTCGTGAGTCGTGACTCTTCTGACTCGTCTGACCGGAGAACTGCAGTCAAATGTCTCCCTTTACCAAAGTATAATGACTTCGCTGAGCAGATAACTGTAGCCGTATGAGTCCTCTGACCAAAAGCAGAGCTGCAGAATACCATCATGTCAGCATGCAATAGATTTCCAAAAAGATTTTCACGCAAGAAGTCTTTGAAAACGGAGTAAACAACAATGTTTCATTTCACACGCCACCCATTCATCACATATGATCTAATTTTATGACTTACCCCCGTGGGACGTACTCTTCAGTCTGCACCCTCTCCTGTTTCATCTCCCCCATGACTCCCTCCCTTCCCGCCATCCCACTGACTCCCCGCCTCCGCAGGGGCTCTGTGACGCCGCTGTCATCCCGCTGACGGCCCGTTTTGTTCCTCTAATCGTCCGAATCCTCCTATCAACGTCCCTCCCCCGGGGGCGGCACGACTGCCAGATTCCCGATAATGCGTCCGGCCCCGCGGGGATGAATTAAAGATGGCTATCTGGGCCCACCGCTCTGCCCGCCGCGGCCCGGCGCGGCCTGACCCCCCCCCCCCCCCCCCCCCTGTATATAGCGAGTCAGTGCGGGCTGGCCCAGTGGTAGATGATTGATGGGTAGACCGGCCGACGCCTGACCTGCCGACGCCTGGCGAAGCAGGGGTGGTGCTGTGGCGTGGTGCTGAGGGGTGGTGCTGTGGCGTGGTGCTGAGGGGTGGTGCTGTGGCGTGGTGCATGGAGTGGCATGATGGATGGGCTATGGTGAAAAGCTTCCAGCGCCAGTGTGTCAGCGACAAGTGCGACGGTCGCGGATCGCTCGCTCATTTGACATGGCGCACAAACAAGTGCTTGATGCATTCCGTAATAGATGCACTTAGCTTGAGCAGGTTTTTCGCTAACGATTCGCTTATTGCCAAACAATTGTTGAGGTTGTAGTGTCTTAGAACAAAAACAAAGATGCACTTGTTTTGAAAGGCAAGCAAACCAGGTAACCAGAGCTTAAATTCAGGCCCAGCACGTCTATACTCAGCAAAAGGGCAAACCTAAATCATTCCATCGGTGGACTTGACAGGCAAGCATTGTTCTTCGCTGTTATGAAGTTAAGCATGCAGTTTATAATCTTGATTGACTCTGCACAACTACGTAGTTGAGCGCCGCCATTGTCATGACATTGAGGTCATTGCAAAGTTGCATAGCTGAGACACCCAATAAATGCTACTCTGTCGCTACTTCTTAGCTCTATTTCAATCATGATGTCGGGTTCTGCATCCGCATTCATAATATTATTGAATCCGTAAAATAAACGGGTTCACTAGTTGTTTCGTGCCAGAACCATTAGCAATATAGAAACAGATGTCAAAATGAAAACAAATCTCTATCAATATCCACATATTGCACGGTTGTAGAAATGGCTGCTGAATGGACATAATATCATATCGATCTGTTGAAAACGTTGCATTGATTGCAAGTTTTATGGTGAACGCAATTACTTCGCCTTTCGCAAGGTGAAATGGGGGCATGTTTTCGCGTGCTATCTGTGCTTGATCAGATTACTTGCTGCTCCAATGCAGCCATGCATGTCACAGCTCAGCGCGCACCACGCCGCAATTCCACCGTTTTATGGCTCTGAAAACAGCGTTTGCCGTTGGTGTACGTTGTTACCGCCTAGATAGTTACTGTGATATAGGGTGTTTGTATTCCGTGGCCGTATTCTTACGACTCGGTTCATTGTTAATGCTCACATGCAAAATTCATGGAAACGATTGGTCGACTACGCTAATTGCATTCTTGCCATTTCCCCTTTAATGTCAAATTGAGTGTTTTGATATGTGCCAGTCGGACAAGTTTTCGGTTCAAGGTGCAAACATTATGCATTGAGAGTTATATAACCTCTGCAGTTGCGTTCCCTTATCTAAAATCGACACAAAATTGCATGTCATTTTGTTAAACATGTGAAATTTATGTAACGCTGTTTTGTTCCCTGGGATCGACAAGGCCTCAAAAACACCTTGGACGTTCAGTAACACACCAAAGAACAGCCTGCTTCGACTGTCTGCAGTGTTTCTATCGACAACAGACGATTCCCGGCCCCGTGCCCCCCTCCCTCCCCTTCCGATCGGCTTTCGTGCTGATCACACCGTAGCGATCCGATTGACTTGTGGAGCGCACGCACGCGCTGATCTCCCTTCCTCGGGCAGTGCGGGGCGCACCTGCCAACTGCGGGCTGTCATGCGGGGGGGGGCAGCCCTCCCCGCGGGGTCATCCAAGCGTGACCGGACAGCGGCCACAGCTGATTGGACTGGGAGAGCAGCAGTGGTCAGCGGCCGGACACAGCGCGTGGCCGAGCAGGACAGTCCGCCCGAGACTGACAGAGGGAGGGGCGGACATGGTGGCTCATCCCGTCCCGGCCCCGGCCCCGGCCCCGGCCCCGGCCCCGGCCCCGGCCCCGGCCCCGGCCCCGGCCGCAGTCATGTCACGTGTCACATAATCCAATTATGGATCAGCGTCCACCGAAGTTCCAGTTAGCCACATGTACTGGTGATATTTGGATCTCTGTAGTCGTCGCTAGGCAACCACGACATATTTGTATCAATTTCTACAATCAGTTGGCAGGTAGGCCTGACTCACACCGATAGGGACGCTCCTCTCTGATAAATTATCTGTCGCGATCCAATCGTCCCAGATGGCCGCAGAGAGATGACATCGTGACGACATCTGGCCCATACTGCGATGACCACATTAACAATTCAGATCTACTTTTGTTCCGGCAAGTCATGTGGCAGTTCTGATTCGGCAATGCGGCTTATGGAAATGTGGCCCGATGCTGCCAATCAGCTAATGTTGCTCGGTGAATAGTGCCCAGACATCCGTCAAAGGACTCTGTCGGCGGTATGGGTGCATTAGCACGATAGTGGCTCTGGGTGACGGGCAGAGTGCTAATGTGGTGAGGACATTCTGACTGTTCATCAGGTGCATCTGGCGTTCGCGCTCGCATGACGAAAATATGTTAACTACGTGTGGTCGGGGGGAGGGGATATGGACAGGCAGTATGGCACTGGCATTGACATTCAGAGCTTTCTTCATAATATTTTATAAAAATGCAATGAAAACTTGTATCTTTTCTTTCCAAACTATGCCATTGATTAATGTTCTTCCACAATGTGGTGATCTTTACCGGGCTCCTTGCCCAACGCCCGGTGCCGGCCGAGCGCCGCTCTGGAAGTTAGACTGTACCGCATTACACAACACCGCCCGCGGCCACGAGTCGGCTCTGGCCGAGAGCGTTGGCGTGCAGGCAGTGAAGAAGCCGTGCGGATTGATGCCGGAGACGGACTGAGGCTCCAGTGTTGTGTGCTACACACCTAATCGTGTGTTATCGCGGCTGCTTATGTAAGGAACTCGTTCGGATGTCTATGCTGTTGCAATACTTGATGGTGGGTAATATCCACCAAGGCACTATCCACTGTAAGCCATTGGATGATAAATATTGATGCAGGAAAATGAAGTATCCTAAGCTGAACAAGAACAAAATGTATATAAACATGTCATCATTCGCTCCATTGTTGACGCGTTAGCTGCTCATTTGCGTGCATTGCTCACGAGCTTACATGTATGAGCCAGGAACAGCTTTCCCATCTTTCTGTTTACAAAATGTGTTTCTGATAGTTTCCAGTGCACTCCAGTATCGTGATCTATAGCCAGTCCTACACCCCATCATCTGACGGTGCCAGAGACGGCCTCACAATTACCGAGTACGGCGCCAGGCCGGCATAATCAGGTTAGTGGAGGCGCTGCGGCGTGGGGTGCGCCGTTTCGCCGTCAATTGGCCACAGTCCCCAATCCCCAGTACCCACCATGTGGTTTGATCGCCGCCACAGCCCCTCTGGGCCCGCATTAGTCGAGGGAAAGTGTAAACAGAGAGAACTGGGGTAGCGATTTCCACTTAACATATTTTAGGGAAGTGTTTCTGGTCTTGAGCTGATGGTGTAGACTGTAGAGTACTTAGCAGTTTTACTTTTCATACAACTTACTCAAGTCGAGCTTCAGATTGTTGGCCAAAAATGTTCTTTGTTACCCATTATAGATTGTAATAACTCAGTTGAACACGCTCTCGAACACTATATTATGTCAATTCTGAGGCAGACACCATGCAATTATATTCGTTATTGTATTTTATTGCAATGTTGCAATGTTTCAAACACGTCACTTTCGCATGTTTCGCTCCGATCTAGACCAGCTACATACCATCACATCAGGCCTACAAAGCCGCTTGAACATGGAAGGCAGACTTCACATGCTTGCAAAGATGTTGACTCGTTAATCATTCGTTGAAACGACATTAAACATGAATGGAGCGTGACATTGCGGAATGTGGAAAAGCAACAAAAAAAATAACAGAATTAAGCGCATTTTCAAATTATTATTCCTATTTCATATTTTATATTCGTATTCATATTGTATATTCATATTTTTTTCGGCCACCCTACATCTGAAGTCGTTACAAATTACAAATACTGGCAACAAAACATGTTCGCCTGTCCAGCGCTATACTCGGCGGTCCTTCAGATCTGGCGGCGGGTCCCTTTCATCTAACACGAGCCGCCGACAGCCGCCGCGTGTAATCCACTTCCGGTCCGTCCCCAGCGCCGGAACCTGACCGGAAGTCACAGAAACCGGCACCGGAACCACACCGGAACCGTGCCGGAACCGCGCTATTTGCGGCAATCGGTGCCACGTGAACTGCCGTCCGGTTTCCCCAGGCCGCCGCGACACGTGCCCATCCAGGGGTACAAATCGGCGTGAAAGAGTCGGCCGGCGCCGCGTCAGCGGGGAAGGGTGACGGGCAGGGGAGGGGGAGGGGGAGCCGATGGCAGGTGGCGTTGTGAGGCGGCGCGTCCGACTCGTCACCACGGTTCGTCTGCTGGCCGATGGCTGCGTTGTGTGCGCCTGTCACAAGGTAATGGTGCGCAGAGGAGCTCCACGGGAGGACCGGCCGGTGGGGTGGAGGGGTGAAGGGTGAGACGGGGTAGGTGGTGGGCAAAGGTTGAAACGCGTTGGCTTTCTGAAGGGGTTGAATGAAGGTTGTGACGCTAGTTGAGACAGCATGTTGAGGCAGCATGTTTAGTCTAGTTGAGACAGCAGGCTTACTGCAGCAATGACAACTTGCAAGGTGTCGAGCTTAAGTCGAACACTATAGGTGTTTCACATTTTCTATCCTTGTCATTTAAGCCCATTATTGCGGTCCTAGTAAGTCATAGGAATGATTTTACCATTTACCATATTCTCGCGGCTCGCTGACAAAGAATATGCGAGTACAACGGCAAATGTTTGGCAAACTTTCCACCCTTGGAAAGATGAGCCACAGCCGCAGTATGCCAACCACTTGGCGTATCCCAGACAAACGCAAACTAACTTTCAAACCCTAATCAGATTTACGCAAGTCACGTGCATGTCTGAGGCGGTATCGAGCCGCAAACAAACTTCCCATTGTGTCGTTCCCTTCAGTTGATCGTCCAGCTCTTCAGGAGAGGCGCCCGCCTCCCCGGGGCCTTCGAGCCGCCACCAACAATCTACCCTGATTGAAATGGAAGCACCGTGGATAAGCAAACAGTTCCGGCTCCGAGCAAACATCGAGCCCGCTAGCGACGATACCAGCGGGCCGGCGGGCTTGCGAGCCTTGTGAGCACTCCGCCACCGCCGCCGGCCCACCGACTGAATAATGAAACACCGCGCAGCAACAGGCACGTGCCAGGCCGGGCCACCCCTCGCAGCCACCGGCCGGGCACTGAGGCATGCCCCCCCCCCCCCTGCTCCAACACACCTGGCGGCCCCGCGGGGTCGTAAACGGCCATCGGAGATCACGCGTCGCCGCACGGCACGCCGCGACACCGGCCATAACGGTGGACTGCGGAGAGGAAACGGCCGCCCTGTGTGGTCCCCGCTCAGCCGCAAAACTGATCGAACGGGCGCAGCAGAGAGCAGAGGTAATGTCCTTTTCAGTAGTTTTCGAAATTGTGATCGACCGATACCGAGTAAGATATCATGAGTTCATTGAACGTTGACAGGATATTTTTTACTAAAATTGTATCGGAGTTTGTGTGATTGCCGAAATTTCACCCGCTAGAGAGGATATATTTTACACATATTTCCGATACTGATGAAAAAGTTAAAACATTCTGAAACTCAACCAAATATCATATAAAGGCTATGGCAATATAATGGCAATGGCAAATATAAAGGCAATTTAAGAAACCTTTGCTAGTTTCAGGACAATCATGGTTTTCCTAGCAATTTTGAAAAAAATTATATGCTATGCAAAGTGGGAACTTCGAAGGTTTGCTTTTAGAAAAAGCTTGAAAAGCTTGCGTTTTCGAAAAGAAAATGCGAATTAACAAAAGATTATGACAGACCCAAAGGCATCCGAAACTTAAATGTCTCCGACCGATTTCCAAATGGGACACCATACATATCTATGTTAAGGGGCGCCGACATCTCGGTAACAACAGAAACCAAAATAGTTAAACACCTGATGCTGAATGACATTAACTCATGGCGCGCAGCTTTTCTGCACTGATAGCTGGAGTACCCTAAGACCTGCGGAACTGGAAGGCCGTTTTTAATCAAGATTTTTTGTTTCGAGGTATCTTTCAAGTTGACCCAGGAAGACCCAGGATTTCGAAGGGCGGTAGCCGAAAGTGGTTGCGTATTATGAGAAATGGGCACGGTTCCCACATAGAGTATCTATCTATACCTATGCTTAATAAGTGAAATTGCTTTAGCTTAAAAGTATTTTAATTTCCAGCCCCAATCTGTCCATAAACTGTCTGTTAGGACTGTCCACCACTTATCTGATTCGGCTGCATTCTTTTCAACCGCCCGAACATACCGGAAACCCATGCTAACACAAACCACCAATACTGCAATCGGCACGCAATGGCAGCAAATGCAACAGTAATGCCCCTAAATCTTGCCAGTCAACTCCAAATGAGGGCGCGCGGGGCGGCAGCAGCGCGCGGGACCCATTCCGGGGCCCTGGGGCGGCCGCTCGGGCCGGGCGGGCGGGGCGGGCGGGTCGATGGCGGTGTAAAACGGAGGGTCGGCCGGCCCGAGCCCCGATCGGGCGTCGTACCTGACCGATTGCACGGCGCGGTACTGTCGTAACTCATGTGAGCTCCCTCATTACGGCGGCAGCAGCGCGGACCAGGCATTATGTGATGGTCGAGCAGGCCGACTACTGTGATGGCCCGGAGCTGGCTAATGGGTCCGAGCCACACGGCGCTCAGCGGGTTATAAACGGATCGCGAGCTAGATAAGCCGAGTAGTTACCGGCAAAGAAGCTTTCGTATGTGGTTCCGATGGCTTTATGTGCAGTATTACTGATGAAAGTGTAGTATAAACATATTTTGTGATATGTTGTTTCGAGGAAGCTATTACAATAATGCAATCCGCAGCTTTAAGGTGGTAAATTTGATGATCCTACTCACAACGATTAAAATTATCCTACAGCGTCGTGCTTTCCTAAATTTGCAAACGGTTTGCCTGCAACAGCAACAACAAGAACAAACACATTTATTTGCATTAAGTTGAGTATAACAGTGGTCGAGGGGGTAGCGCAAAGGCAGCCTAAATCGCGGCACTAACCCCTTAAATTTGTATCACAGCGGTGTTCCTGACCTTCGGTTGAGTGTCATCCACAGCTACGTTTTGCACTTCACGCTTAACTTAACACTTAACAACGTACGACGTTTTGTCTCAGTCTTCAAGTCTCAGTCAGCAAGAGAATCAGCGCTACTGGGTGTGCCTTTCGGGAGAGCAAGACAAGTACCAAGACAAGGGAAATATTGACCCTTTCCCACAAAAATGGAGTTATTACTTGAAATCGACAGGCGAGACCAAAATATATTGTAGCTTTATCACATTTTGCATTTAAACATTCCTACCGAAAGATATTTCAAGTTAAAGTTGATAAGCGTTTCACACTTGTAACGACCGGTACTCTCAACTCTCAAGTACTTGGTAACGAATTTCGGTTCCCACCAAAGTGAGGCCTGTTCGGCATCTAAGAATATTCTTAGCTTAGGTGACGTCACATCTTCGGTGGCGTCATGGCACTTTTGATAACGGCATAGATGGGCAGAATATTCTTAGGACAATTGCATTTACAATGAAGAAGTGGTCTATAAAAAAATTGCAGCAGTCTTTCTAATAAGCTTTCTGTTTTCTGTTTTATTTACTGTAGCTTTCTTGTAATCCCGTTGTGACGCCTGAAATACGTGTTTTTGAATTGTTTATAATAATGTATGTATATGTTGCGAGCGGGATGGAAGGTGAACGTCTCACTCAGTCCTTTGATTTAATCAATAATGTTTTTTATGGAAGACCAAGAAAGTAGCGATGATGAAGTTGTCATGAATCACGTCAACGAAGACCGTGATCATCAGCCGATGAGGTGAGTTGCTTCATCTTCATCTTCTCAAAATCCACCAGTTTCCGCGATATGTGTCCGCTTATTTTGTCGCCGGCGCCAATATCGTCTAAATTGTATTCTGAGCTCGGGCGCATCCAGAAATTTCTGGCTTAGACATTCTGAGGAGCATGACGGGCGATGACGTCATAGTTTCTGACGTCATGCGCCCGTTAGCCTCTGCCCAGACTCAGTGCGCCTTACTGCGCATGCGCAGTCGAAGATTATTAGATGCCGAACAGGGATCCGGTATTGCTTTTC
>JAXIVJ010000468.1:0-2500 GCA_036785665.1 Chirona hameri
ATGATGTTGATGATGATGTTGATGATGATGTTGATGATGATGTTGATGATGATGTTGATGATGATGTTGATGATGATGTTGATGATGATGTTGATGTTGATGATGATGTTAATGATGATGTTGATGATGATGTTGATGATGATGTTGCTGATGATGTTGCTGATGATGTTGCTGATGATGTTGCTGGTGATGTTGCTGATGATGTTGCTGATGATGTTGCTGATGATGTTGCTGATGATGACGTGAGACGGTGTGGTATGCCCGTTTGCGGTGTTGTATGCCCGGAGGCGGTGTTGTATGCCCGGAGGCGGTGTGGTATGCCCGGAGGCGGTGTTGTATGCCCGGAGGCGGTGTTGTATGCCCGGAGGCGGTGTGGTATGCCCGGAGGCGGTGTAGTATGCCCGGAGGCGGTGTTGTATGCCCGGAGGCGGTGTGGTATGCCCGGAGGCGGTGTAGTATGCCCGGAGGCGGTGTTGTATGCCCGGAGGCGGTGTGGTATGCCCGGAGGCGGTACAACACCGCCTCCGGGCATGATGATGATAATGATGATGATGATGATGATGATGATGATGATGATGATGATGATGATGATGATGATGATGATGATGATGATGATGATGATGATGATGATGATGATGATGATGATGATGATGATGATGATGATGATGATGATGATGATGATGATGATGATGATGATGATGATGATGATGATGATGATGATGATGATGATGATGATGATGATGATGGTGATGATGATGATGATGATGATGTTGATGATGATGTTGATGATGATGTTGATGATGATGTTGATGATGATGTTGATGATGATGTTGATGTTGATGTTGATGATGATGTTGATGATGATGTTGATGATGATGTTCATGATGATGTTGATGTTGATGATGATGTTGATGATGATGTTGATGATGATGTTGATGATGATATTGATGATGATGTTGCTGATGATGTTGCTGATGATGTTGCTGATGATGTTGCTGATGATGTTGCTGATGATGTTGCTGGTGATGTTGCTGATGATGTTGCTGATGATGTTGCTGATGATGACGTGAGACGGTGTGGTATGCCCGGAGGCGGTGTTGTATGCCCGGAGGCGGTGTTGTATGCCCGGAGGCGGTGTGGTATGCCCGGAGGCGGTGTTGTATGCCCGGAGGCGGTGTTGTATGCCCGGAGGCGGTGTGGTATGCCCGGAGGCGGTGTTGTATGCCCGGAGGCGGTGTTGTATGCCCTGAGGCGGTCTGGTATGCCCGGAGGCGGTGTAGTATGCCCGGAGGCGGTGTTGTATGCCCGGAGGCGGTGTGGTATGCCCGGAGGCGGTGCAGTATGCCCGGAGGCGGTGTTGTATGCCCGGAGGCGGTGTGGTATGCCCGGAGGCGGTGTAGTATGCCCGGAGGCGGTGTTGTATGCCCGGAAGCGGTGTGGTATGCCCGGAGGCGGTGTAGTATGCCCGGAGGCGGTGTTGTATGCCCAGAGGCGGTGTGGTATGCCCGCAGGCGGTGTAGTATGCCCGGAGGCGGTGTTGTATGCCCGGAGGCGGTGTGGTATGCCCGGAGGCGGTGTAGTATGCCCGGAGGCGGTGTTGTATGCCCGGAGGCGGTGTGGTATGCCCGGAGGCGGTACAACACCGCCTCCGGGCATGATGATGATAATGATGATGATGATGATGATGATGATGATGATGATGATGATGATGATGATGATGATGATGATGATGATGATGATGATGATGATGATGATGATGATGATGATGATGATGATGATGATGTTGCTGATGATGATGTTGCTGATGATGATGTTGCTGATGATGATGTTGTTGATGATGTTGCTGATGATGTTGCTGATGATGTTGCTGATGATGTTGCTGATGATGTTGATGATGATGTTGATGATGATGTTGATGATGATGTTGATGATGATGTTGATGATGATGTTGCTGATGATGTTGCTGATGATGTTGCTGATGATGTTGCTAATGATGTTGCTGATGATGTTGCTGGTGATGTTGCTGATGATGTTGCTGATGATGTTGCTGATGATGACGTGAGACGGTGTGGTATGCCCGGAGGCGGTGTTGTATGCCCGGAGGCGGTGTGGTATGCCCGGAGGCGGTGTTGTATGCCCGGAGGCGGTGTTGTATGCCCTGAGGCGGTCTGGTATGCCCGGAGGCGGTGTAGTATGCCCGGAGGTGGTGTTGTATGCCCGGAGGCGGTGTGGTATGCCCGGAGGCGGTGCAGTATGCCCGGAGGCGGTGTTGTATGCCCGGAGGCGGTGTGGTATGCCCGGAGGCGGTGTAGTATGCCCGGAGGCGGTGTTGTATGCCCGGAGGCGGTGTGGTATGCCCGGAGGCGGTGTAGTATGCCCGGAGGCGGTGTTGTATGCCCGGAGGCGGTGTGGTATGCCCGGAGGCGGTACAACACCGCCTCCGGGCATGATGATGATAATGATGATGATGATGATGATGATGATGATGTTGCTGATGATG
>JAXIVJ010000468.1:7500-10000 GCA_036785665.1 Chirona hameri
TGATGATGATGATGATGATGATGATGTTGCTGATGATGATGTTGCTGATGATGATGTTGCTGATGATGATGTTGTTGATGATGTTGCTGATGATGTTGCTGATGATGTTGCTGATGATGTTGCTGATGATGTTGATGATGATGTTGATGATGATGTTGATGATGATGTTGATGATGATGTTGATGATGATGTTGATGATGATGTTGATGATGATGTTGATGATGATGTTGATGTTGATGATGATGTTAATGATGATGTTGATGATGATGTTGATGATGATGTTGCTGATGATGTTGCTGATGATGTTGCTGATGATGTTGCTGGTGATGTTGCTGATGATGTTGCTGATGATGTTGCTGATGATGTTGCTGATGATGACGTGAGACGGTGTGGTATGCCCGTTTGCGGTGTTGTATGCCCGGAGGCGGTGTTGTATGCCCGGAGGCGGTGTGGTATGCCCGGAGGCGGTGTTGTATGCCCGGAGGCGGTGTTGTATGCCCGGAGGCGGTGTGGTATGCCCGGAGGCGGTGTAGTATGCCCGGAGGCGGTGTTGTATGCCCGGAGGCGGTGTGGTATGCCCGGAGGCGGTGTAGTATGCCCGGAGGCGGTGTTGTATGCCCGGAGGCGGTGTGGTATGCCCGGAGGCGGTACAACACCGCCTCCGGGCATGATGATGATAATGATGATGATGATGATGATGATGATGATGATGATGATGATGATGATGATGATGATGATGATGATGATGATGATGATGATGATGATGATGATGATGATGATGATGATGATGATGATGATGATGATGATGATGATGATGATGATGATGATGATGATGATGATGATGATGATGATGATGATGATGATGATGATGATGATGATGATGGTGATGATGATGATGATGATGATGTTGATGATGATGTTGATGATGATGTTGATGATGATGTTGATGATGATGTTGATGATGATGTTGATGTTGATGTTGATGATGATGTTGATGATGATGTTGATGATGATGTTCATGATGATGTTGATGTTGATGATGATGTTGATGATGATGTTGATGATGATGTTGATGATGATATTGATGATGATGTTGCTGATGATGTTGCTGATGATGTTGCTGATGATGTTGCTGATGATGTTGCTGATGATGTTGCTGGTGATGTTGCTGATGATGTTGCTGATGATGTTGCTGATGATGACGTGAGACGGTGTGGTATGCCCGGAGGCGGTGTTGTATGCCCGGAGGCGGTGTTGTATGCCCGGAGGCGGTGTGGTATGCCCGGAGGCGGTGTTGTATGCCCGGAGGCGGTGTTGTATGCCCGGAGGCGGTGTGGTATGCCCGGAGGCGGTGTTGTATGCCCGGAGGCGGTGTTGTATGCCCTGAGGCGGTCTGGTATGCCCGGAGGCGGTGTAGTATGCCCGGAGGCGGTGTTGTATGCCCGGAGGCGGTGTGGTATGCCCGGAGGCGGTGCAGTATGCCCGGAGGCGGTGTTGTATGCCCGGAGGCGGTGTGGTATGCCCGGAGGCGGTGTAGTATGCCCGGAGGCGGTGTTGTATGCCCGGAAGCGGTGTGGTATGCCCGGAGGCGGTGTAGTATGCCCGGAGGCGGTGTTGTATGCCCAGAGGCGGTGTGGTATGCCCGCAGGCGGTGTAGTATGCCCGGAGGCGGTGTTGTATGCCCGGAGGCGGTGTGGTATGCCCGGAGGCGGTGTAGTATGCCCGGAGGCGGTGTTGTATGCCCGGAGGCGGTGTGGTATGCCCGGAGGCGGTACAACACCGCCTCCGGGCATGATGATGATAATGATGATGATGATGATGATGATGATGATGATGATGATGATGATGATGATGATGATGATGATGATGATGATGATGATGATGATGATGATGATGATGATGATGATGATGATGATGATGTTGCTGATGATGATGTTGCTGATGATGATGTTGCTGATGATGATGTTGTTGATGATGTTGCTGATGATGTTGCTGATGATGTTGCTGATGATGTTGCTGATGATGTTGATGATGATGTTGATGATGATGTTGATGATGATGTTGATGATGATGTTGATGATGATGTTGCTGATGATGTTGCTGATGATGTTGCTGATGATGTTGCTAATGATGTTGCTGATGATGTTGCTGGTGATGTTGCTGATGATGTTGCTGATGATGTTGCTGATGATGACGTGAGACGGTGTGGTATGCCCGGAGGCGGTGTTGTATGCCCGGAGGCGGTGTGGTATGCCCGGAGGCGGTGTTGTATGCCCGGAGGCGGTGTTGTATGCCCTGAGGCGGTCTGGTATGCCCGGAGGCGGTGTAGTATGCCCGGAGGTGGTGTTGTATGCCCGGAGGCGGTGTGGTATGCCCGGAGGCGGTGCAGTATGCCCGGAGGCGGTGTTGTATGCCCGGAGGCGGTGTGGTATGCCCGGAGGCGGTGTAGTATGCCCGGAGGCGGTGTTGTATGCCCGGAGGCGGTGTGGTATGCCCGGAG
>JAXIVJ010000468.1:17500-37500 GCA_036785665.1 Chirona hameri
GATGATGATGATGATGATGATGATGATGATGATGATGATGATGATGATGATGATGATGATGATGATGATGATGATGATGTTGCTGATGATGATGTTGCTGATGATGATGTTGCTGTTGATGATGATGTTGATGATGATGTTGCTGATGATGTTGCTGATGATGTTGCTGATGATGTTGATGATGATGTTGCTGGTGATGTTGCTGATGATGTTGCTGATGATGTTGATGATGATGTTGCTGATGATGTTGCTGATGATGTTGCTGATGATGTTGCTGATGATGTTGCTGATGATGACGTGAGACGGTGTGGTATGCCCGGAGGCGGTGTTGTATGCCCGGAGGCGGTGTTGTATGCCCGGAGGCGGTGTGGTATGCCCGGAGGCGGTGTAGTATGCCCGGAGGCGGTGTTGTATGCCCGGAGGCGGTGTGGTATGCCCGGAGGCGGTGTAGTATGCCCGGAGGCGGTGTTGTATGCCCGGAGGCGGTGTGGTATGCCCGGAGGCGGTGTAGTTTGCCCGGAGGCGGTGTTGTATGCCCGGAGGCGGTGTGGTATGCCCGGAGGCGGTGTAGTATGCCCGGAGGCGGTGTTGTATGCCCGGAGGCGGTGTGGTATGCCCGGAGGCGGTACAACACCGCCTCCGGGCATGATGATGATGATAATGATGATGATGATGATGATGATGATGATGATGATGATGATGATGATGATGATGATGATGATGATGATGATGATGATGATGATGATGATGATGATGATGATGATGATGATGATGATGATGATGATGATGATGATGATGATGATGATGATGATGATGATGATGATGATGATGATGATGATGATGATGATGATGATGATGATGATGATGATGATGATGATGATGATGATGATGATGATGATGATGATGATGATGATGATGATGATGATGATGATGATGATGATGAAGATGATGATGATGATGATGATGATGATGTTGCTGATGATGATGTTGCTGATGATGATGTTGCTGATGATGATGTTGTTGATGATGTTGCTCATGATGTTGATGATGATGTTGCTGATTATGTTGCTGATGATGTTGATGATGATGTTGATGATGATGTTGATGATGATGTTGATAATGATGTTGATGATGATGTTGATGATGATGTTGATGATGATGTTGATGTTGATGTTGATGATGATGTTGATGATGATGTTGATGATGATGTTCATGATGATGTTGATGTTGATGATGATGTTGGTGATGATGTTGATGATGATGTTGATGATGATATTGATGATGATGTTGCTGATGATGTTGCTGATGATGTTGCTGATGATGTTGCTGATGATGTTGCTGATGATGTTGCTGGTGATGTTGCTGATGATGTTGCTGATGATGTTGCTGATGATGACGTGAGACGGTGTGGTATGCCCGGAGGCGGTGTTGTATGCCCGGAGGCGGTGTTGTATGCCCGGAGGCGGTGTGGTATGCCCGGAGGCGGTGTTGTATGCCCGGAGGCGGTGTTGTATGCCCGGAGGAGGTGTGGTATGCCCGGAGGCGGTGTTGTATGCCCGGAGGCGGTGTTGTATGCCCTGAGGTGGTCTGGTATGCCCGGAGGCGGTGTAGTATGCCCGGAGGCGGTGTTGTATGCCCGGAGGCGGTGTGGTATGCCCGGAGGCGGTGCAGTATGCCCGGAGGCGGTGTTGTATGCCCGGAGGCGGTGTGGTATGCCCGGAGGCGGTGTAGTATGCCCGGAGGCGGTGTTGTATGCCCGGAGGCGGTGTGGTATGCCCGGAGGCGGTGTAGTATGCCCGGAGGCGGTGTTGTATGCCCGGAGGCGGTGTGGTATGCCCGGAGGCGGTACAACACCGCCTCCGGGCATGATGATGATAATGATGATGATGATGATGATGATGATGATGATGATGATGATGATGATGATGATGATGATGATGATGATGATGATGATGATGATGATGATGATGATGATGATGATGATGATGATGATGATGATGATGATGATGATGATGATGATGATGATGATGATGATGATGATGATGATGATGATGATGATGATGATGATGATGATGATGATGATGATGATGATGATGATGATGATGATGATGATGATGATGATGATGATGATGATGATGATGATGATGATGATGATGATGATGATGTTGCTGATGATGATGTTGCTGATGATGATGTTGCTGATGATGATGTTGTTGATGATGTTGCTGATGATGTTGCTGATGATGTTGCTGATGATGTTGCTGATGATGTTGCTGATGATGTTGATGATGATGTTGATGATGATGTTGATGATGATGTTGATGATGATGTTGATGATGATGTTGATGATGATGTTGATGATGATGTTGATGTTGATGATGATGTTAATGATGATGTTGATGATGATGTTGATGATGATGTTGCTGATGATGTTGCTGATGATGTTGCTGATGATGTTGCTGGTGATGTTGCTGATGATGTTGCTGATGATGTTGCTGATGATGTTGCTGATGATGACGTGAGACGGTGTGGTATGCCCGTTTGCGGTGTTGTATGCCCGGAGGCGGTGTTGTATGCCCGGAGGCGGTGTGGTATGCCCGGAGGCGGTGTTGTATGCCCGGAGGCGGTGTTGTATGCCCGGAGGCGGTGTGGTATGCCCGGAGGCGGTGTAGTATGCCCGGAGGCGGTGTTGTATG
Organism: Chirona hameri; assembly: GCA_036785665.1. Lineage (NCBI taxonomy): Eukaryota > Metazoa > Arthropoda > Thecostraca > Balanomorpha > Balanidae > Chirona > Chirona hameri. The sequence goes on from JAXIVJ010000468.1 coordinate 20,197, forward strand.
CCCGGAGGCGGTGTGGTATGCCCGGAGGCGGTGTAGTATGCCCGGAGGCGGTGTTGTATGCCCGGAGGCGGTGTGGTATGCCCGGAGGCGGTACAACACCGCCTCCGGGCATGATGATGATAATGATGATGATGATGATGATGATGATGATGATGATGATGATGATGATGATGATGATGATGATGATGATGATGATGATGATGATGATGATGATGATGATGATGATGATGATGATGATGATGATGATGATGATGATGATGATGATGATGATGATGATGATGATGATGATGATGATGATGATGATGATGGTGATGATGATGTTGCTGGTGATGTTGCTGATGATGTTGCTGATGATGTTGCTGATGATGTTGCTGATGATGACGTGAGACGGTGTGGTATGCCCGGAGGCGGTGTTGTATGCCCGGAGGCGGTGTTGTATGCCCGGAGGCGGTGTGGTATGCCCGGAGGCGGTGTAGTATGCCCGGAGGCGGTGTTGTATGCCCGGAGGCGGTGTGGTATGCCCGGAGGCGGTGTAGTATGCCCGGAGGCGGTGTTGTAGTGTGGTATGCCCGGAGGCGGTGTAGTTTGCCCGGAGGCGGTGTTGTATGCCCGGAGGCGGTGTGGTATGCCCGGAGGCGGTGTAGTATGCCCGGAGGCGGTATTGTATGCCCGGAGGCGGTGTGGTATGCCCGGAGGCGGTACAACACCGCCTCCGGGCATGATGATGATGATAATGATGATGATGATGATGATGATGATGATGATGATGATGATGATGATGATGATGATGATGATGATGATGATGATGATGATGATGATGATGATGATGATGATGATGATGATGATGATGATGATGATGATGATGATGATGATGATGATGATGATGATGATGATGATGATGATGATGATGATGATGATGATGATGATGATGATGATGATGATGATGATGATGATGATGATGATGATGATGATGATGATGATGATGATGATGATGATGATGATGAAGATGATGATGATGATGATGATGATGATGTTGCTGATGATGATGTTGCTGATGATGATGTTGCTGATGATGATGTTGTTGATGATGTTGCTCATGATGTTGATGATGATGTTGCTGATTATGTTGCTGATGATGTTGATGATGATGTTGATGATGATGTTGATGATGATGTTGATGATGATGTTGATGATGATGTTGATGATGATGTTGATGTTGATGTTGATGATGATGTTGATGATGATGTTGATGATGATGTTGATGATGATGTTGATGTTGATGATGATGTTGATGATGATGTTGATGATGATGTTGATGATGATATTGATGATGATGTTGCTGATGATGTTGCTGATGATGTTGCTGATGATGTTGCTGATGATGTTGCTGATGATGTTGCTGGTGATGTTGCTGATGATGTTGCTGATGATGTTGCTGATGATGACGTGAGACGGTGTGGTATGCCCGGAGGCGGTGTTGTATGCCCGGAGGCGGTGTTGTATGCCCGGAGGCGGTGTGGTATGCCCGGAGGCGGTGTTGTATGCCCGGAGGCGGTGTGGTATGCCCGGAGGCGGTGTTGTATGCCCGGAGGCGGTGTTGTATGCCCTGAGGCGGTCTGGTATGCCCGGAGGCGGTGTAGTATGCCCGGAGGCGGTGTTGTATGCCCGGAGGCGGTGTGGTATGCCCGGAGGCGGTGCAGTATGCCCGGAGGCGGTGTTGTATGCCCGGAGGCGGTGTGGTATGCCCGGAGGCGGTGTAGTATGCCCGGAGGCGGTGTTGTATGCCCGGAGGCGGTGTGGTATGCCCGGAGGCGGTGTAGTATGCCCGGAGGCGGTGTTGTATGCCCGGAGGCGGTGTGGTATGCCCGGAGGCGGTGTAGTATGCCCGGAGGCGGTGTTGTATGCCCGGAGGCGGTGTGGTATGCCCGGAGGCGGTGTAGTATGCCCGGAGGCGGTGTTGTATGCCCGGAGGCGGTGTGGTATGCCCGGAGGCGGTACAACACCGCCTCCGGGCATGATGATGATAATGATGATGATGATGATGATGATGATGATGATGATGATGATGATGATGATGATGATGATGATGATGATGATGATGATGATGATGATGATGATGATGATGATGATGATGATGATGATGATGATGATGATGATGATGATGATGATGATGATGATGATGATGATGATGATGATGATGATGATGATGATGATGATGATGATGATGATGATGATGATGATGATGATGATGATGATGATGATGATGATGATGATGATGATGATGATGATGATGATGATGATGATGATGATGATGATGATGATGATGATGATGATGATGTTGCTGATGATGATGTTGCTGATGATGATGTTGCTGTTGATGATGATGTTGATGATGATGTTGCTGATGATGTTGCTGATGATGTTGCTGATGATGTTGATGATGATGTTACTGGTGATGTTGCTGATGATGTTGCTGATGATGTTGATGATGATGTTGCTGGTGATGTTGCTGATGATGTTGCTGATGATGTTGCTGATGATGTTGCTGATGATGACGTGAGACGGTGTGGTATGCCCGGAGGCGGTGTTGTATGCCCGGAGGCGGTGTTGTATGCCCGGAGGCGGTGTGGTATGCCCGGAGGCAGTGTAGTATGCCCGGAGGCGGTGTTGTATGCCCGGAGGCGGTGTGGTATGCCCGGAGGCGGTGTAGTATGCCCGGAGGCGGTGTTGTATGCCCGGAGGCGGTGTGGTATGCCCGGAGGCGGTGTAGTTTGCCCGGAGGCGGTGTTGTATGCCCGGAGGCGGTGTGGTATGCCCGGAGGCGGTGTAGTATGCCCGGAGGCGGTGTTGTATGCCCGGAGGCGGTGTAGTATGCCCGGAGGCGGTACAACACCGCCTCCGGGCATGATGATGATGATAATGATGATGATGATGATGATGATGATGATGATGATGATGATGATGATGATGATGATGATGATGATGATGATGATGATGATGATGATGATGATGATGATGATGATGATGATGATGATGATGATGATGATGATGATGATGATGATGATGATGATGATGATGATGATGATGATGATGATGATGATGATGATGATGATGATGATGATGATGATGATGATGATGATGATGATGATGATGATGATGATGATGATGATGATGATGATGATGATGATGATGATGATGATGATGAAGATGATGATGATGATGATGATGATGATGTTGCTGATGATGATGTTGCTGATGATGATGTTGCTGATGATGATGTTGTTGATGATGTTGCTCATGATGTTGATGATGATGTTGCTGATTATGTTGCTGATGATGTTGATGATGATGTTGATGATGATGTTGATGATGATGTTGATGATGATGTTGATGATGATGTTGATGATGATGTTGATGTTGATGTTGATGATGATGTTGATGATGATGTTGATGATGATGTTCATGATGATGTTGATGTTGATGATGATGTTGATGATGATGTTGATGATGATGTTGATGATGATATTGATGATGATGTTGCTGATGATGTTGCTGATGATGTTGCTGATGATGTTGCTGATGATGTTGCTGATGATGTTGCTGGTGATGTTGCTGATGATGTTGCTGATGATGTTGCTGATGATGACGTGAGACGGTGTGGTATGCCCGGAGGCGGTGTTGTATGCCCGGAGGCGGTGTTGTATGCCCGGAGGCGGTGTGGTATGCCCGGAGGCGGTGTTGTATGCCCGGAGGCGGTGTTGTATGCCCGGAGGCGGTGTGGTATGCCCGGAGGCGGTGTTGTATGCCCGGAGGCGGTGTTGTATGCCCTGAGGCGGTCTGGTATGCCCGGAGGCGGTGTAGTATGCCCGGAGGCGGTGTTGTATGCCCGGAGGCGGTGTGGTATGCCCGGAGGCGGTGCAGTATGCCCGGAGGCGGTGTTGTATGCCCGGAGGCGGTGTGGTATGCCCGGAGGCGGTGTAGTATGCCCGGAGGCGGTGTTGTATGCCCGGAGGCGGTGTGGTATGCCCGGAGGCGGTGTAGTATGCCCGGAGGCGGTGTTGTATGCCCGGAGGCGGTGTGGTATGCCCGCAGGCGGTGTAGTATGCCCGGAGGCGGTGTTGTATGCCCGGAGGCGGTGTGGTATGCCCGGAGGCGGTGTAGTATGCCCGGAGGCGGTGTTGTATGCCCGGAGGCGGTGTGGTATGCCCGGAGGCGGTACAACACCGCCTCCGGGCATGATGATGATAATGATGATGATGATGATGATGATGATGATGATGATGATGATGATGATGATGATGATGATGATGATGATGATGATGATGATGATGATGATGATGATGATGATGATGATGATGATGATGATGTTGCTGATGATGATGTTGCTGATGATGATGTTGCTGATGATGATGTTGTTGATGATGTTGCTGATGATGTTGCTGATGATGTTGCTGATGATGTTGCTGATGATGTTGATGATGATGTTGATGATGATGTTGATGATGATGTTGATGATGATGTTGATGATGATGTTGCTGATGATGTTGCTGATGATGTTGCTGATGATGTTGCTAATGATGTTGCTGATGATGTTGCTGGTGATGTTGCTGATGATGTTGCTGATGATGTTGCTGGTGATGACGTGAGACGGTGTGGTATGCCCGGAGGCGGTGTTGTATGCCCGGAGGCGGTGTGGTATGCCCGGAGGCGGTGTTGTATGCCCGGAGGCGGTGTTGTATGCCCTGAGGCGGTCTGGTATGCCCGGAGGCGGTGTAGTATGCCCGGAGGTGGTGTTGTATGCCCGGAGGCGGTGTGGTATGCCCGGAGGCGATGCAGTATGCCCGGAGGCGGTGTTGTATGCCCGGAGGCGGTGTGGTATGCCCGGAGGCGGTGTAGTATGCCCGGAGGCGGTGTTGTATGCCCGGAGGCGGTGTGGTATGCCCGGAGGCGGTGTAGTATGCCCGGAGGCGGTGTTGTATGCCCGGAGGCGGTGTGGTATGCCCGGAGGCGGTACAACACCGCCTCCGGGCATGATGATGATAATGATGATGATGATGATGATGATGATGATGTTGCTGATGATGATGTTGTTGATGATGTTGCTGATGATGTTGCTGATGATGTTGCTGATGATGTTGCTGATGATGTTGATGATGATGTTGATGATGATGTTGATGATGATGTTGATGATGATGTTGATGATGATGTTGATGATGATGTTGATGATGATGTTGATGATGATGTTGATGTTGATGATGATGTTAATGATGATGTTGATGATGATGTTGATGATGATGTTGCTGATGATGTTGCTGATGATGTTGCTGATGATGTTGCTGGTGATGTTGCTGATGATGTTGCTGATGATGTTGCTGATGATGTTGCTGATGATGACGTGAGACGGTGTGGTATGCCCGTTTGCGGTGTTGTATGCCCGGAGGCGGTGTTGTATGCCCGGAGGCGGTGTGGTATGCCCGGAGGCGGTGTTGTATGCCCGGAGGCGGTGTTGTATGCCCGGAGGCGGTGTGGTATGCCCGGAGGCGGTGTAGTATGCCCGGAGGCGTTGTTGTATGCCCGGAGGCGGTGTGGTATGCCCGGAGGCGGTGTAGTATGCCCGGAGGCGGTGTTGTATGCCCGGAGGCGGTGTGGTATGCCCGGAGGCGGTACAACACCGCCTCCGGGCATGATGATGATAATGATGATGATGATGATGATGATGATGATGATGATGATGATGATGATGATGATGATGATGATGATGATGATGATGATGATGATGATGATGATGATGATGATGATGATGATGATGATGATGATGATGATGATGATGATGATGATGATGATGATGATGATGATGATGATGATGTTGCTGATGATGATGTTGCTGATGATGATGTTGCTGTTGATGATGATGTTGATGATGATGTTGCTGATGATGTTGCTGATGATGTTGCTGATGATGTTGATGATGATGTTACTGGTGATGTTGCTGATGATGTTGCTGATGATGTTGATGATGATGTTGCTGGTGATGTTGCTGATGATGTTGCTGATGATGTTGCTGATGATGTTGCTGATGATGACGTGAGACGGTGTGGTATGCCCGGAGGCGGTGTTGTATGCCCGGAGGCGGTGTTGTATGCCCGGAGGCGGTGTGGTATGCCCGGAGGCAGTGTAGTATGCCCGGAGGCGGTGTTGTATGCCCGGAGGCGGTGTGGTATGCCCGGAGGCGGTGTAGTATGCCCGGAGGCGGTGTTGTATGCCCGGAGGCGGTGTGGTATGCCCGGAGGCGGTGTAGTTTGCCCGGAGGCGGTGTTGTATGCCCGGAGGCGGTGTGGTATGCCCGGAGGCGGTGTAGTATGCCCGGAGGCGGTGTTGTATGCCCGGAGGCGGTGTGGTATGCCCGGAGGCGGTACAACACCGCCTCCGGGCATGATGATGATGATAATGATGATGATGATGATGATGATGATGATGATGATGATGATGATGATGATGATGATGATGATGATGATGATGATGATGATGATGATGATGATGATGATGATGATGATGATGATGATGATGATGATGATGATGATGATGATGATGATGATGATGATGATGATGATGATGATGATGATGATGATGATGATGATGATGATGATGATGATGATGATGATGATGATGATGATGATGATGATGATGATGATGATGATGATGATGATGATGATGATGATGATGATGATGATGATGATGATGATGATGATGATGATGATGATGATGATGATGATGATGTTGCTGATGATGATGTTGCTGATGATGATGTTGCTGATGATGATGTTGTTGATGATGTTGCTCATGATGATGTTGCTGATTATGTTGCTGATGATGTTGATGATGATGTTGATGATGATGTTGATGATGATGTTGATGATGATGTTGATGATGATGTTGATGATGATGTTGATGTTGATGTTGATGATGATGTTGATGATGATGTTGATGATGATGTTCATGATGATGTTGATGTTGATGATGATGTTGATGATGATGTTGATGATGATGTTGATGATGATATTGATGATGATGTTGCTGATGATGTTGCTGATGATGTTGCTGATGATGTTGCTGATGATGTTGCTGATGATGTTGCTGGTGATGTTGCTGATGATGTTGCTGATGATGTTGCTGATGATGACGTGAGACGGTGTGGTATGCCCGGAGGCGGTGTTGTATGCCCGGAGGCGGTGTGGTATGCCCGGAGGCGGTGTAGTATGCCCGGAGGCGGTGTTGTATGCCCGGAGGCGGTGTGGTATGCCCGGAGGCGGTACAACACCGCCTCCGGGCATGATGATGATAATGATGATGATGATGATGATGATGATGATGTTGCTGATGATGATGTTGTTGATGATGTTGCTGATGATGTTGCTGATGATGTTGCTGATGATGTTGCTGATGATGTTGATGATGATGTTGATGATGATGTTGATGATGATGTTGATGATGATGTTGATGATGATGTTGATGATGATGTTGATGATGATGTTGATGATGATGTTGATGTTGATGATGATGTTAATGATGATGTTGATGATGATGTTGATGATGATGTTGCTGATGATGTTGCTGATGATGTTGCTGATGATGTTGCTGGTGATGTTGCTGATGATGTTGCTGATGATGTTGCTGATGATGTTGCTGATGTTGACGTGAGACGGTGTGGTATGCCCGTTTGCGGTGTTGTATGCCCGGAGGCGGTGTTGTATGCCCGGAGGCGGTGTGGTATGCCCGGAGGCGGTGTTGTATGCCCGGAGGCGGTGTTGTATGCCCGGAGGCGGTGTGGTATGCCCGGAGGCGGTGTAGTATGCCCGGAGGCGTTGTTGTATGCCCGGAGGCGGTGTGGTATGCCCGGAGGCGGTGTAGTATGCCCGGAGGCGGTGTTGTATGCCCGGAGGCGGTGTGGTATGCCCGGAGGCGGTACAACACCGCCTCCGGGCATGATGATGATAATGATGATGATGATGATGATGATGATGATGATGATGATGATGATGATGATGATGATGATGATGATGATGATGATGATGATGATGATGATGATGATGATGATGATGATGATGATGATGATGATGATGATGATGATGATGATGATGATGATGATGATGATGATGATGATGATGATGATGATGTTGCTGATGATGATGTTGCTGATGATGATGTTGCTGTTGATGATGATGTTGATGATGATGTTGCTGATGATGTTGCTGATGATGTTGCTGATGATGTTGATGATGATGTTACTGGTGATGTTGCTGATGATGTTGCTGATGATGTTGATGATGATGTTGCTGGTGATGTTGCTGATGATGTTGCTGATGATGTTGCTGATGATGTTGCTGATGATGACGTGAGACGGTGTGGTATGCCCGGAGGCGGTGTTGTATGCCCGGAGGCGGTGTTGTATGCCCGGAGGCGGTGTGGTATGCCCGGAGGCAGTGTAGTATGCCCGGAGGCGGTGTTGTATGCCCGGAGGCGGTGTGGTATGCCCGGAGGCGGTGTAGTATGCCCGGAGGCGGTGTTGTATGCCCGGAGGCGGTGTGGTATGCCCGGAGGCGGTGTAGTTTGCCCGGAGGCGGTGTTGTATGCCCGGAGGCGGTGTGGTATGCCCGGAGGCGGTGTAGTATGCCCGGAGGCGGTGTTGTATGCCCGGAGGCGGTGTGGTATGCCCGGAGGCGGTACAACACCGCCTCCGGGCATGATGATGATGATAATGATGATGATGATGATGATGATGATGATGATGATGATGATGATGATGATGATGATGATGATGATGATGATGATGATGATGATGATGATGATGATGATGATGATGATGATGATGATGATGATGATGATGATGATGATGATGATGATGATGATGATGATGATGATGATGATGATGATGATGATGATGATGATGATGATGATGATGATGATGATGATGATGATGATGATGATGATGATGATGATGATGATGATGATGATGATGATGATGATGATGATGATGATGATGATGATGATGATGATGAAGATGATGATGATGATGATGATGATGATGTTGCTGATGATGATGTTGCTGATGATGATGTTGCTGATGATGATGTTGTTGATGATGTTGCTCATGATGTTGATGATGATGTTGCTGATTATGTTGCTGATGATGTTGATGATGATGTTGATGATGATGTTGATGATGATGTTGATGATGATGTTGATGATGATGTTGATGATGATGTTGATGTTGATGTTGATGATGATGTTGATGATGATGTTGATGATGATGTTCATGATGATGTTGATGTTGATGATGATGTTGATGATGATGTTGATGATGATGTTGATGATGATATTGATGATGATGTTGCTGATGATGTTGCTGATGATGTTGCTGATGATGTTGCTGATGATGTTGCTGATGATGTTGCTGGTGATGTTGCTGATGATGTTGCTGATGATGTTGCTGATGATGACGTGAGACGGTGTGGTATGCCCGGAGGCGGTGTTGTATGCCCGGAGGCGGTGTTGTATGCCCGGAGGCGGTGTGGTATGCCCGGAGGCGGTGTTGTATGCCCGGAGGCGGTGTTGTATGCCCGGAGGCGGTGTGGTATGCCCGGAGGCGGTGTTGTATGCCCGGAGGCGGTGTTGTATGCCCTGAGGCGGTCTGGTATGCCCGGAGGCGGTGTAGTATGCCCGGAGGCGGTGTTGTATGCCCGGAGGCGGTGTGGTATGCCCGGAGGCGGTGCAGTATGCCCGGAGGCGGTGTTGTATGCCCGGAGGCGGTGTGGTATGCCCGGAGGCGGTGTAGTATGCCCGGAGGCGGTGTTGTATGCCCGGAGGCGGTGTGGTATGCCCGGAGGCGGTGTTGTATGCCCGGAGGCGGTGTTGTATGCCCGGAGGCGGTGTGGTATGCCCGGAGGCAGTGTAGTATGCCCGGAGGCGGTGTTGTATGCCCGGAGGCGGTGTGGTATGCCCGGAGGCGGTGTAGTATGCCCGGAGGCGGTGTTGTATGCCCGGAGGCGGTGTGGTATGCCCGGAGGCGGTGTAGTTTGCCCGGAGGCGGTGTTGTATGCCCGGAGGCGGTGTGGTATGCCCGGAGGCGGTGTAGTATGCCCGGAGGCGGTGTTGTATGCCCGGAGGCGGTGTGGTATGCCCGGAGGCGGTACAACACCGCCTCCGGGCATGATGATGATGATAATGATGATGATGATGATGATGATGATGATGATGATGATGATGATGATGATGATGATGATGATGATGATGATGATGATGATGATGATGATGATGATGATGATGATGATGATGATGATGATGATGATGATGATGATGATGATGATGATGATGATGATGATGATGATGATGATGATGATGATGATGATGATGATGATGATGATGATGATGATGATGATGATGATGATGATGATGATGATGATGATGATGATGATGATGATGATGATGATGAAGATGATGATGATGATGATGATGATGATGTTGCTGATGATGATGTTGCTGATGATGATGTTGCTGATGATGATGTTGTTGATGATGTTGCTCATGATGTTGATGATGATGTTGCTGATTATGTTGCTGATGATGTTGATGATGATGTTGATGATGATGTTGATGATGATGTTGATGATGATGTTGATGATGATGTTGATGATGATGTTGATGTTGATGTTGATGATGATGTTGATGATGATGTTGATGATGATGTTCATGATGATGTTGATGTTGATGATGATGTTGATGATGATGTTGATGATGATGTTGATGATGATATTGATGATGATGTTGCTGATGATGTTGCTGATGATGTTGCTGATGATGTTGCTGATGATGTTGCTGATGATGTTGCTGGTGATGTTGCTGATGATGTTGCTGATGATGTTGCTGATGATGACGTGAGACGGTGTGGTATGCCCGGAGGCGGTGTTGTATGCCCGGAGGCGGTGTTGTATGCCCGGAGGCGGTGTGGTATGCCCGGAGGCGGTGTTGTATGCCCGGAGGCGGTGTTGTATGCCCGGAGGCGGTGTGGTATGCCCGGAGGCGGTGTTGTATGCCCGGAGGCGGTGTTGTATGCCCTGAGGCGGTCTGGTATGCCCGGAGGCGGTGTAGTATGCCCGGAGGCGGTGTTGTATGCCCGGAGGCGGTGTGGTATGCCCGGAGGCGGTGCAGTATGCCCGGAGGCGGTGTTGTATGCCCGGAGGCGGTGTGGTATGCCCGGAGGCGGTGTAGTATGCCCGGAGGCGGTGTTGTATGCCCGGAGGCGGTGTGGTATGCCCGGAGGCGGTGTAGTATGCCCGGAGGCGGTGTTGTATGCCCGGAGGCGGTGTGGTATGCCCGCAGGCGGTGTAGTATGCCCGGAGGCGGTGTTGTATGCCCGGAGGCGGTGTGGTATGCCCGGAGGCGGTGTAGTATGCCCGGAGGCGGTGTTGTATGCCCGGAGGCGGTGTGGTATGCCCGGAGGCGGTACAACACCGCCTCCGGGCATGATGATGATAATGATGATGATGATGATGATGATGATGATGATGATGATGATGATGATGATGATGATGATGATGATGATGATGATGATGATGATGATGATGATGATGATGATGATGATGATGATGATGTTGCTGATGATGATGTTGCTGATGATGATGTTGCTGATGATGATGTTGTTGATGATGTTGCTGATGATGTTGCTGATGATGTTGCTGATGATGTTGCTGATGATGTTGATGATGATGTTGATGATGATGTTGATGATGATGTTGATGATGATGTTGATGATGATGTTGCTGATGATGTTGCTGATGATGTTGCTGATGATGTTGCTAATGATGTTGCTGATGATGTTGCTGGTGATGTTGCTGATGATGTTGCTGATGATGTTGCTGATGATGACGTGAGACGGTGTGGTATGCCCGGAGGCGGTGTTGTATGCCCGGAGGCGGTGTGGTATGCCCGGAGGCGGTGTTGTATGCCCGGAGGCGGTGTTGTATGCCCTGAGGCGGTCTGGTATGCCCGGAGGCGGTGTAGTATGCCCGGAGGTGGTGTTGTATGCCCGGAGGCGGTGTGGTATGCCCGGAGGCGGTGCAGTATGCCCGGAGGCGGTGTTGTATGCCCGGAGGCGGTGTGGTATGCCCGGAGGCGGTGTAGTATGCCCGGAGGCGGTGTTGTATGCCCGGAGGCGGTGTGGTATGCCCGGAGGCGGTGTAGTATGCCCGGAGGCGGTGTTGTATGCCCGGAGGCGGTGTGGTATGCCCGGAGGCGGTACAACACCGCCTCCGGGCATGATGATGATAATGATGATGATGATGATGATGATGATGATGTTGCTGATGATGATGTTGTTGATGATGTTGCTGATGATGTTGCTGATGATGTTGCTGATGATGTTGCTGATGATGTTGATGATGATGTTGATGATGATGTTGATGATGATGTTGATGATGATGTTGATGATGATGTTGATGATGATGTTGATGATGATGTTGATGATGATGTTGATGTTGATGATGATGTTAATGATGATGTTGATGATGATGTTGATGATGATGTTGCTGATGATGTTGCTGATGATGTTGCTGATGATGTTGCTGGTGATGTTGCTGATGATGTTGCTGATGATGTTGCTGATGATGTTGCTGATGATGACGTGAGACGGTGTGGTATGCCCGTTTGCGGTGTTGTATGCCCGGAGGCGGTGTTGTATGCCCGGAGGCGGTGTGGTATGCCCGGAGGCGGTGTTGTATGCCCGGAGGCGGTGTTGTATGCCCGGAGGCGGTGTGGTATGCCCGGAGGCGGTGTAGTATGCCCGGAGGCGTTGTTGTATGCCCGGAGGCGGTGTGGTATGCCCGGAGGCGGTGTAGTATGCCCGGAGGCGGTGTTGTATGCCCGGAGGCGGTGTGGTATGCCCGGAGGCGGTACAACACCGCCTCCGGGCATGATGATGATAATGATGATGATGATGATGATGATGATGATGATGATGATGATGATGATGATGATGATGATGATGATGATGATGATGATGATGATGATGATGATGATGATGATGATGATGATGATGATGATGATGATGATGATGATGATGATGATGATGATGATGATGATGATGATGATGATGATGTTGCTGATGATGATGTTGCTGATGATGATGTTGCTGTTGATGATGATGTTGATGATGATGTTGCTGATGATGTTGCTGATGATGTTGCTGATGATGTTGATGATGATGTTACTGGTGATGTTGCTGATGATGTTGCTGATGATGTTGATGATGATGTTGCTGGTGATGTTGCTGATGATGTTGCTGATGATGTTGCTGATGATGTTGCTGATGATGACGTGAGACGGTGTGGTATGCCCGGAGGCGGTGTTGTATGCCCGGAGGCGGTGTTGTATGCCCGGAGGCGGTGTGGTATGCCCGGAGGCAGTGTAGTATGCCCGGAGGCGGTGTTGTATGCCCGGAGGCGGTGTGGTATGCCCGGAGGCGGTGTAGTATGCCCGGAGGCGGTGTTGTATGCCCGGAGGCGGTGTGGTATGCCCGGAGGCGGTGTAGTTTGCCCGGAGGCGGTGTTGTATGCCCGGAGGCGGTGTGGTATGCCCGGAGGCGGTGTAGTATGCCCGGAGGCGGTGTTGTATGCCCGGAGGCGGTGTGGTATGCCCGGAGGCGGTACAACACCGCCTCCGGGCATGATGATGATGAAAATGATGATGATGATGATGATGATGATGATGATGATGATGATGATGATGATGATGATGATGATGATGATGATGATGATGATGATGATGATGATGATGATGATGATGATGATGATGATGATGATGATGATGATGATGATGATGATGATGATGATGATGATGATGATGATGATGATGATGATGATGATGATGATGATGATGATGATGATGATGATGATGATGATGATGATGATGATGATGATGATGATGATGATGATGATGATGAAGATGATGATGATGATGATGATGATGATGTTGCTGATGATGATGTTGCTGATGATGATGTTGCTGATGATGATGTTGTTGATGATGTTGCTCATGATGTTGATGATGATGTTGCTGATTATGTTGCTGATGATGTTGATGATGATGTTGATGATGATGTTGATGATGATGTTGATGATGATGTTGATGATGATGTTGATGATGATGTTGATGTTGATGTTGATGATGATGTTGATGATGATGTTGATGATGATGTTCATGATGATGTTGATGTTGATGATGATGTTGATGATGATGTTGATGATGATGTTGATGATGATATTGATGATGATGTTGCTGATGATGTTGCTGATGATGTTGCTGATGATGTTGCTGATGATGTTGCTGATGATGTTGCTGGTGATGTTGCTGATGATGTTGCTGATGATGTTGCTGATGATGACGTGAGACGGTGTGGTATGCCCGGAGGCGGTGTTGTATGCCCGGAGGCGGTGTTGTATGCCCGGAGGCGGTGTGGTATGCCCGGAGGCGGTGTTGTATGCCCGGAGGCGGTGTTGTATGCCCGGAGGCGGTGTGGTATGCCCGGAGGCGGTGTTGTATGCCCGGAGGCGGTGTTGTATGCCCTGAGGCGGTCTGGTATGCCCGGAGGCGGTGTAGTATGCCCGGAGGCGGTGTTGTATGCCCGGAGGCGGTGTGGTATGCCCGGAGGCGGTGCAGTATGCCCGGAGGCGGTGTTGTATGCCCGGAGGCGGTGTGGTATGCCCGGAGGCGGTGTAGTATGCCCGGAGGCGGTGTTGTATGCCCGGAGGCGGTGTGGTATGCCCGGAGGCGGTGTAGTATGCCCGGAGGCGGTGTTGTATGCCCGGAGGCGGTGTGGTATGCCCGCAGGCGGTGTAGTATGCCCGGAGGCGGTGTTGTATGCCCGGAGGCGGTGTGGTATGCCCGGAGGCGGTGTAGTATGCCCGGAGGCGGTGTTGTATGCCCGGAGGCGGTGTGGTATGCCCGGAGGCGGTACAACACCGCCTCCGGGCATGATGATGATAATGATGATGATGATGATGATGATGATGATGATGATGATGATGATGATGATGATGATGATGATGATGATGATGATGATGATGATGATGATGATGATGATGATGATGATGATGATGATGATGTTGCTGATGATGATGTTGCTGATGATGATGTTGCTGATGATGATGTTGTTGATGATGTTGCTGATGATGTTGCTGATGATGTTGCTGATGATGTTGCTGATGATGTTGATGATGATGTTGATGATGATGTTGATGATGATGTTGATGATGATGTTGATGATGATGTTGCTGATGATGTTGCTGATGATGTTGCTGATGATGTTGCTAATGATGTTGCTGATGATGTTGCTGGTGATGTTGCTGATGATGTTGCTGATGATGTTGCTGATGATGACGTGAGACGGTGTGGTATGCCCGGAGGCGGTGTTGTATGCCCGGAGGCGGTGTGGTATGCCCGGAGGCGGTGTTGTATGCCCGGAGGCGGTGTTGTATGCCCTGAGGCGGTCTGGTATGCCCGGAGGCGGTGTAGTATGCCCGGAGGTGGTGTTGTATGCCCGGAGGCGGTGTGGTATGCCCGGAGGCGGTGCAGTATGCCCGGAGGCGGTGTTGTATGCCCGGAGGCGGTGTGGTATGCCCGGAGGCGGTGTAGTATGCCCGGAGGCGGTGTTGTATGCCCGGAGGCGGTGTGGTATGCCCGGAGGCGGTGTAGTATGCCCGGAGGCGGTGTTGTATGCCCGGAGGCGGTGTGGTATGCCCGGAGGCGGTACAACACCGCCTCCGGGCATGATGATGATAATGATGATGATGATGATGATGATGATGATGTTGCTGATGATGATGTTGTTGATGATGTTGCTGATGATGTTGCTGATGATGTTGCTGATGATGTTGCTGATGATGTTGATGATGATGTTGATGATGATGTTGATGATGATGTTGATGATGATGTTGATGATGATGTTGATGATGATGTTGATGATGATGTTGATGATGATGTTGATGTTGATGATGATGTTAATGATGATGTTGATGATGATGTTGATGATGATGTTGCTGATGATGTTGCTGATGATGTTGCTGATGATGTTGCTGGTGATGTTGCTGATGATGTTGCTGATGATGTTGCTGATGATGTTGCTGATGATGACGTGAGACGGTGTGGTATGCCCGTTTGCGGTGTTGTATGCCCGGAGGCGGTGTTGTATGCCCGGAGGCGGTGTGGTATGCCCGGAGGCGGTGTTGTATGCCCGGAGGCGGTGTTGTATGCCCGGAGGCGGTGTGGTATGCCCGGAGGCGGTGTAGTATGCCCGGAGGCGTTGTTGTATGCCCGGAGGCGGTGTGGTATGCCCGGAGGCGGTGTAGTATGCCCGGAGGCGGTGTTGTATGCCCGGAGGCGGTGTGGTATGCCCGGAGGCGGTGTAGTATGCCCGGAGGCGGTGTTGTATGCCCGGAGGCGGTGTGGTATGCCCGGAGGCGGTGTAGTATGCCCGGAGGCGGTGTTGTATGCCCGGAGGCGGTGTGGTATGCCCGGAGGCGGTACAACACCGCCTCCGGGCATGATGATGATAATGATGATGATGATGATGATGATGATGATGTTGCTGATGATGATGTTGTTGATGATGTTGCTGATGATGTTGCTGATGATGTTGCTGATGATGTTGCTGATGATGTTGATGATGATGTTGATGTTGATGTTGATGATGATGTTAATGATGATGTTGATGATGATGTTGATGATGATGTTGATGATGATGTTGCTGATGATGTTGCTGATGATGTTGCTGATGATGTTGATGATGATGTTACTGGTGATGTTGCTGATGATGTTGCTGATGATGTTGATGATGATGTTGCTGGTGATGTTGCTGATGATGTTGCTGATGATGTTGCTGATGATGTTGCTGATGATGACGTGAGACGGTGTGGTATGCCCGGAGGCGGTGTTGTATGCCCGGAGGCGGTGTTGTATGCCCGGAGGCGGTGTGGTATGCCCGGAGGCAGTGTAGTATGCCCGGAGGCGGTGTTGTATGCCCGGAGGCGGTGTGGTATGCCCGGAGGCGGTGTAGTATGCCCGGAGGCGGTGTTGTATGCCCGGAGGCGGTGTGGTATGCCCGGAGGCGGTGTAGTTTGCCCGGAGGCGGTGTTGTATGCCCGGAGGCGGTGTGGTATGCCCGGAGGCGGTGTAGTATGCCCGGAGGCGGTGTTGTATGCCCGGAGGCGGTGTGGTATGCCCGGAGGCGGTACAACACCGCCTCCGGGCATGATG
>JAXIVJ010000468.1:42500-47500 GCA_036785665.1 Chirona hameri
TGCCCGGAGGCGGTGTTGTATGCCCGGAGGCGGTGTGGTATGCCCGGAGGCGGTACAACACCGCCTCCGGGCATGATGATGATAATGATGATGATGATGATGATGATGATGATGATGATGATGATGATGATGATGATGATGATGATGATGATGATGATGATGATGATGATGATGATGATGATGATGATGATGATGATGATGTTGCTGATGATGATGTTGCTGATGATGATGTTGCTGATGATGATGTTGTTGATGATGTTGCTGATGATGTTGCTGATGATGTTGCTGATGATGTTGCTGATGATGTTGATGATGATGTTGATGATGATGTTGATGATGATGTTGATGATGATGTTGATGATGATGTTGCTGATGATGTTGCTGATGATGTTGCTGATGATGTTGCTAATGATGTTGCTGATGATGTTGCTGGTGATGTTGCTGATGATGTTGCTGATGATGTTGCTGATGATGACGTGAGACGGTGTGGTATGCCCGGAGGCGGTGTTGTATGCCCGGAGGCGGTGTGGTATGCCCGGAGGCGGTGTTGTATGCCCGGAGGCGGTGTTGTATGCCCTGAGGCGGTCTGGTATGCCCGGAGGCGGTGTAGTATGCCCGGAGGTGGTGTTGTATGCCCGGAGGCGGTGTGGTATGCCCGGAGGCGGTGCAGTATGCCCGGAGGCGGTGTTGTATGCCCGGAGGCGGTGTGGTATGCCCGGAGGCGGTGTAGTATGCCCGGAGGCGGTGTTGTATGCCCGGAGGCGGTGTGGTATGCCCGGAGGCGGTGTAGTATGCCCGGAGGCGGTGTTGTATGCCCGGAGGCGGTGTGGTATGCCCGGAGGCGGTACAACACCGCCTCCGGGCATGATGATGATAATGATGATGATGATGATGATGATGATGATGTTGCTGATGATGATGTTGTTGATGATGTTGCTGATGATGTTGCTGATGATGTTGCTGATGATGTTGCTGATGATGTTGATGATGATGTTGATGATGATGTTGATGATGATGTTGATGATGATGTTGATGATGATGTTGATGATGATGTTGATGATGATGTTGATGATGATGTTGATGTTGATGATGATGTTAATGATGATGTTGATGATGATGTTGATGATGATGTTGCTGATGATGTTGCTGATGATGTTGCTGATGATGTTGCTGGTGATGTTGCTGATGATGTTGCTGATGATGTTGCTGATGATGTTGCTGATGATGACGTGAGACGGTGTGGTATGCCCGTTTGCGGTGTTGTATGCCCGGAGGCGGTGTTGTATGCCCGGAGGCGGTGTGGTATGCCCGGAGGCGGTGTTGTATGCCCGGAGGCGGTGTTGTATGCCCGGAGGCGGTGTGGTATGCCCGGAGGCGGTGTAGTATGCCCGGAGGCGTTGTTGTATGCCCGGAGGCGGTGTGGTATGCCCGGAGGCGGTGTAGTATGCCCGGAGGCGGTGTTGTATGCCCGGAGGCGGTGTGGTATGCCCGGAGGCGGTACAACACCGCCTCCGGGCATGATGATGATAATGATGATGATGATGATGATGATGATGATGATGATGATGATGATGATGATGATGATGATGATGATGATGATGATGATGATGATGATGATGATGATGATGATGATGATGATGATGATGATGATGATGATGATGATGATGATGATGATGATGA
This sequence comes from Chirona hameri, assembly GCA_036785665.1. Taxonomy (NCBI): domain Eukaryota; kingdom Metazoa; phylum Arthropoda; class Thecostraca; order Balanomorpha; family Balanidae; genus Chirona; species Chirona hameri. The sequence continues at coordinate 44,181 of JAXIVJ010000468.1, forward strand.
TGATGATGATGATGATGATGTTGCTGATGATGATGTTGCTGATGATGATGTTGCTGTTGATGATGATGTTGATGATGATGTTGCTGATGATGTTGCTGATGATGTTGCTGATGATGTTGATGATGATGTTACTGGTGATGTTGCTGATGATGTTGCTGATGATGTTGATGATGATGTTGCTGGTGATGTTGCTGATGATGTTGCTGATGATGTTGCTGATGATGTTGCTGATGATGACGTGAGACGGTGTGGTATGCCCGGAGGCGGTGTTGTATGCCCGGAGGCGGTGTTGTATGCCCGGAGGCGGTGTGGTATGCCCGGAGGCAGTGTAGTATGCCCGGAGGCGGTGTTGTATGCCCGGAGGCGGTGTGGTATGCCCGGAGGCGGTGTAGTATGCCCGGAGGCGGTGTTGTATGCCCGGAGGCGGTGTGGTATGCCCGGAGGCGGTGTAGTTTGCCCGGAGGCGGTGTTGTATGCCCGGAGGCGGTGTGGTATGCCCGGAGGCGGTGTAGTATGCCCGGAGGCGGTGTTGTATGCCCGGAGGCGGTGTGGTATGCCCGGAGGCGGTACAACACCGCCTCCGGGCATGATGATGATGATAATGATGATGATGATGATGATGATGATGATGATGATGATGATGATGATGATGATGATGATGATGATGATGATGATGATGATGATGATGATGATGATGATGATGATGATGATGATGATGATGATGATGATGATGATGATGATGATGATGATGATGATGATGATGATGATGATGATGATGATGATGATGATGATGATGATGATGATGATGATGATGATGATGATGATGATGATGATGATGATGATGATGATGATGATGATGATGATGATGATGATGATGATGAAGATGATGATGATGATGATGATGATGATGTTGCTGATGATGATGTTGCTGATGATGATGTTGCTGATGATGATGTTGTTGATGATGTTGCTCATGATGTTGATGATGATGTTGCTGATTATGTTGCTGATGATGTTGATGATGATGTTGATGATGATGTTGATGATGATGTTGATGATGATGTTGATGATGATGTTGATGATGATGTTGATGTTGATGTTGATGATGATGTTGATGATGATGTTGATGATGATGTTCATGATGATGTTGATGTTGATGATGATGTTGATGATGATGTTGATGATGATGTTGATGATGATATTGATGATGATGTTGCTGATGATGTTGCTGATGATGTTGCTGATGATGTTGCTGATGATGTTGCTGATGATGTTGCTGGTGATGTTGCTGATGATGTTGCTGATGATGTTGCTGATGATGACGTGAGACGGTGTGGTATGCCCGGAGGCGGTGTTGTATGCCCGGAGGCGGTGTTGTATGCCCGGAGGCGGTGTGGTATGCCCGGAGGCGGTGTTGTATGCCCGGAGGCGGTGTTGTATGCCCGGAGGCGGTGTGGTATGCCCGGAGGCGGTGTTGTATGCCCGGAGGCGGTGTTGTATGCCCTGAGGCGGTCTGGTATGCCCGGAGGCGGTGTAGTATGCCCGGAGGCGGTGTTGTATGCCCGGAGGCGGTGTGGTATGCCCGGAGGCGGTGCAGTATGCCCGGAGGCGGTGTTGTATGCCCGGAGGCGGTGTGGTATGCCCGGAGGCGGTGTAGTATGCCCGGAGGCGGTGTTGTATGCCCGGAGGCGGTGTGGTATGCCCGGAGGCGGTGTAGTATGCCCGGAGGCGGTGTTGTATGCCCGGAGGCGGTGTGGTATGCCCGCAGGCGGTGTAGTATGCCCGGAGGCGGTGTTGTATGCCCGGAGGCGGTGTGGTATGCCCGGAGGCGGTGTAGTATGCCCGGAGGCGGTGTTGTATGCCCGGAGGCGGTGTGGTATGCCCGGAGGCGGTACAACACCGCCTCCGGGCATGATGATGATAATGATGATGATGATGATGATGATGATGATGATGATGATGATGATGATGATGATGATGATGATGATGATGATGATGATGATGATGATGATGATGATGATGATGATGATGATGATGATGATGTTGCTGATGATGATGTTGCTGATGATGATGTTGCTGATGATGATGTTGTTGATGATGTTGCTGATGATGTTGCTGATGATGTTGCTGATGATGTTGCTGATGATGTTGATGATGATGTTGATGATGATGTTGATGATGATGTTGATGATGATGTTGATGATGATGTTGCTGATGATGTTGCTGATGATGTTGCTGATGATGTTGCTAATGATGTTGCTGATGATGTTGCTGGTGATGTTGCTGATGATGTTGCTGATGATGTTGCTGATGATGACGTGAGACGGTGTGGTATGCCCGGAGGCGGTGTTGTATGCCCGGAGGCGGTGTGGTATGCCCGGAGGCGGTGTTGTATGCCCGGAGGCGGTGTTGTATGCCCTGAGGCGGTCTGGTATGCCCGGAGGCGGTGTAGTATGCCCGGAGGTGGTGTTGTATGCCCGGAGGCGGTGTGGTATGCCCGGAGGCGGTGCAGTATGCCCGGAGGCGGTGTTGTATGCCCGGAGGCGGTGTGGTATGCCCGGAGGCGGTGTAGTATGCCCGGAGGCGGTGTTGTATGCCCGGAGGCGGTGTGGTATGCCCGGAGGCGGTGTAGTATGCCCGGAGGCGGTGTTGTATGCCCGGAGGCGGTGTGGTATGCCCGGAGGCGGTACAACACCGCCTCCGGGCATGATGATGATAATGATGATGATGATGATGATGATGATGATGTTGCTGATGATGATGTTGTTGATGATGTTGCTGATGATGTTGCTGATGATGTTGCTGATGATGTTGCTGATGATGTTGATGATGATGTTGATGATGATGTTGATGATGATGTTGATGATGATGTTGATGATGATGTTGATGATGATGTTGATGATGATGTTGATGATGATGTTGATGTTGATGATGATGTTAATGATGATGTTGATGATGATGTTGATGATGATGTTGCTGATGATGTTGCTGATGATGTTGCTGATGATGTTGCTGGTGATGTTGCTGATGATGTTGCTGATGATGTTGCTGATGATGTTGCTGATGATGACGTGAGACGGTGTGGTATGCCCGTTTGCGGTGTTGTATGCCCGGAGGCGGTGTTGTATGCCCGGAGGCGGTGTGGTATGCCCGGAGGCGGTGTTGTATGCCCGGAGGCGGTGTTGTATGCCCGGAGGCGGTGTGGTATGCCCGGAGGCGGTGTAGTATGCCCGGAGGCGTTGTTGTATGCCCGGAGGCGGTGTGGTATGCCCGGAGGCGGTGTAGTATGCCCGGAGGCGGTGTTGTATGCCCGGAGGCGG